>JADLZK010003644.1:0-13243 GCA_015847255.1 Hyparrhenia diplandra
CTTGCTCAAGAAACAGCTACAGCCTGACCCGGTTAGTCTATTCCTACTCTATACAAATTGGACACCTCCATTAATTTTACTCATAAAATGCGTATGAATCTCTCATATGAATTCCTGGTGGAATCCTGGAAGTTCACGGAGTAGCAAAAAGGGACCAGCAAAAACGATGATCTAGCTGACTTATCAAATAATCTAATAATAATATGAAACTAAGATCAGGTTAGCAACTAATTTCTCTCTCCATCTGTCTAAAAGTCTACCAATCTCAAATTTGATCTTATTTTTGTGTCGACAAAAAGTGTCATTATTTAAGGCATCAATTGGGTATCTTTTTCTTTTTTACGATCCAGACATTCACCCATGGTATGTATCGTTAGATTTTAACTTATGGACAATCGATGAGATTACACAGTACAACGCAGACGCTCAACACGCACGCACACTTTTTACAGTATATATATTTCATTTCATACTTGTGGATAATTTTTAGTTGAACCTATGATAGGTTGGCTTAAATAAAAGCTGCCCGCTTTTTGGAATGTATGTTGTACTTGATTAGGTACTGTTTTAATGTCTCCAATAATGCTTATATGACATGCTGGACAAGGAAGTAAATCAATAGTTCCACTAGCGCTTAGCCTGAGGCATCTGCATCACCGGCTTAGCAAATCATATTTGCCAAACTGTACAAAAAGATTTGTTTGCCAACTTTTTGAGAATTACACAAAGCACAACGCTGACGCCACAACACGACGCATACTCACCCCTATGACCACACGCATACGCAAACCCTACCCCTACGAGCACCTCCGACAGGACTGTGCACCGACGATTTGTATGCCAACTTCTGTAAAGGGAGATAGACGGGGGTTGAGCAAATTATCGGATCGTGGGGCCACGCACACATCTGCTGACCCTTCACTCAGTTTAATGACCCATTCAACTAAAAATAAATATTTTAATGCATCTAACTTGTAGTATATACTCCCTCCATACCCAAAAAAAGTTTTTGACGCTTTAGGATAGTGACATGGTCTCCAAAAACATAATTTTTGACCTCTTTTAGTATAATAGTATTTATCGAAGAGTCATATGTGTATACTTTCATGAAAGTATTTTTCAAGGCAAATCTATTTATATAGGTTTCACATTTGCAAACTCAACAATGTAAGTTATTGATGATTTATATTCTCAATGCTTGACCCAAACCTTGTCCTAAACGCCAAGCTTTTAGGGTATGGAGGCAGTATGCTCTAGCAGATTGATCCTGCACTCGGTTTAATGACCCATTCATATAAAAATAAATATTTTAATGCATCTAGTCTAGTTGGTATGTGTGGAGAAGACAGTGGTGTGATTTTTATTATGCACCCTAGATATGCACTATGTCTAGATACATAATAAAAACTAGATATGACTTTTGTTTTTGCACCTACATCACTTCGCTATGCACCTAGAATAGCCAAAAACGTTTTATTGTAATATTTCAGAACGGATGGAGTGAAATATACCACAAGTTTCGACTATGGTACTCATCCTAAAAACTAATCGGTTGGCCAAATATAAGTACAATATTTTGGTGAAGCCAGCATTGCAAATTGTGTTTCCGTGAAAATGTATATATACAACCTGACCTGTCGAAATATTTGAGAGGCTTAAATTAATTATTGGTAGCCGGAATTGACCAACTGAAAACTGTCGGGATGGAAATTCTGAAAATTGTGATGGCTTACCACTCTGTAATTAAAGTGATTGGAGGACTCTTGAGCACAAAATACCCAAGTGAGATTGAGGAAAGCTATTTCTTAAACATGCCTGCATGGTCACTCGACAGGATTACCCACAGAACTAGACAAACCGGCTTACTTGAGCTATGAGGATTTGTCTTCCGAGTTAAAGCAGTGCTTTCTCTACTGCTCACTGTTCCCTAAAGGTGAAAATATTAGACAAGACGTAGTTACTGAAATGTGGATCAATGAAGGATTTATTAAAAACACCAGACGAAAGTAGGACCTGTTCACGCGAATATGGTTTAGAAGACATAGCAACACATTATTACAGAGAGTTAATAAAGAGGAATCTTATAGAACCTATGGAAGAATATTCTCTCACTGGGATCTAGTTGTACTATGCATGATGTGGTCCGATCCTTTGCTGAATATATAGTAAGAGAAGAATCAGTTGTGATGGTTGGCCAAGAGCAGGCTACTGGTACTACAGGTGGCAGTGGGATGGTTGTACGTCGGATGGCTGTAGGACAAACCGTATCAATGGTGGAATGGGCTGCTTTGTAAAAGCACGAGTCACTTAGAACATTAATTATAAAATTCTAGAGTAAGCCAGCATGGTGATTCGGTGGCTAGATTCTCTAGTCTACGTGTCCTCTACATATTCCTTGCCAATTCTGATACACTGATTCCTCTCTATCTATGTTGAAGCACTTAAGGTACCTTTCACTTAGAGGATACTGATATATCTAGGCTACCAGATAACATCCACAAGATGAAATTTCTGATGTATATTTTAGTTGGTAATTGTGAGAAGTTGTGCTATCTTCCTAGGAGCATCATGTTTGTGCACCTAAGATCTCTGAACATCACAAGATCAAATGTTAGTGTCATTCTAAGGGGTTCAATGAGTTAACAAATCTAAGGTCACTTTGAGGGCTTCCCACTACATGTGACATGGATGCAAGTAATAGCTGGTGTAGTTTACAAGAGCTGAGCCTCTCTTTGCTTAGCGTCTCGAATTACATGGCCTAGAGAAGGCAGGGACAAACCCGTATGGCTGAAAAGGCCCTGATAAGCAAGGCAACGCCGCCACTTGTGTCTAGAGTTGCACTATAGTGCAAGTGGATGTACTGTAGGGACAGGGCGGTGGTGACGCAGAGCAGCAACAACAGAGTGTGACTGAAGAGGTCTTGGAAAAGCTCTGCCCTCCAACCTGCCTAGAGGACCTTACTTTGATCGGGGGATATATTGTCGCCAGCTACCGAACTGGATGTGCCTCCCAGCACGTGGTAGACCTTTAAGAGCCTGAGGCATTTAAGGCTTAGGAACCTACCTTGTTGTATCCAACTCTAACGGTCTGTGCTGCCTCCCCGAATTTGGAATCGCTGGGAAATCACGGATGCACCAGCCATCGCATATTGGGCCCCAATTCCATGTATCATCATGCTTGGCAGCTGGAGCTTCTGCTGTTACATCGGCACCATTTCCCAAACTGAGACATCTATATCTGCATGGCTGGCGTGGGAGTGGGAGGGAGTGGGAATGGAATGACTGTGAGGAGCATAGTGATGTGGAAAACTACCATAGCTATGCCTTGTCTTCAGAGAATCCAAATCAATAACTGCAAGCTGAAGTGTTTCCACCGGGCCTTGCCAGCAGCAAGAGGCATGCCTAGAGAACTGTACCTGTACCAGCTCACCAACCTGACACATGTGGAGAACTTCCCTTCAGTTGTGGGATCTTGATGTGTTTGACTGCCCTAAGCTCAAGAGAGGATCAGCGGACTCCCCAGGCTGCAGAAGATTGTGATCGTTCGCCTCCACAAAGCTAGAGGTTCTAGAAGGTGTCCCAGCACTCGACAGCCTTGTACTCAGAGGACGCCACCATGGACACCCTTCCAAAATACCTGCGAGCTGTAAACCCAAGGTCTCGAGTTGTTGCAACAAGAAGCTACACAAATCTTCCTTATCACCAGGTAGCTCTTGAATGGAATATGATCAGCCATATTGGGAAGCCGCATCAACTGCCTTGAAGATTGAGATGGCGACCAAGACAGATAACTGCATAGCTGCATCGAAGATGGCTCATGTGTTCAGGTAAATTGCATTAATTCATTCACTATACCGGAAGGGTCTGCATATTATTAATTAATTATTATTGATTGTACTCTGATTGGTCGCAGGAAAGATTTAATTGACAACACAGCACAGCACAGTGGTGATACAACCTAGCCTGACAAGAAGACTCCCAGATTTGCCAATATGTTCAATTGTCTTACACAGTGCTTCTTCTTTCACCTTTTCCCCTCTTCAAGTCTCTGCACGTAACATTGTATCCTCTATTCTATATATCTGCCAGATGACTGGAGTCTCAAGTCATTCGGGTCATCCTGATGACGACTGCAAGCATCCTGCAGCATCGATGTTCTGTCCTGCACTCAGGTAAAAATAAAACCGCTTTTCTTTTCACTATGCCGAAAGTTGCTTCCCAGATTATATAATTGATT
This sequence comes from Hyparrhenia diplandra, assembly GCA_015847255.1. Lineage (NCBI taxonomy): Eukaryota > Viridiplantae > Streptophyta > Magnoliopsida > Poales > Poaceae > Hyparrhenia > Hyparrhenia diplandra. Next base: position 4,237 of record JADLZK010003644.1, read on the forward strand.
AATTGTTGCTTGTACTTCAACCCTTTGTTATTTCATTGCATCAATCACTGATAGTTCAATCATTTGTGATCAGCAGGCAGGAAGAGCTTTATTAATCTGACCACAAAGGCACAGCGGAACATCAAAATATATGATGATTAAACAAAGTGTTTCTGACATGGTTAACACTCAATTGTCTCACATCAAAACAAAAACACTGTGCTGGTGTTCAGCTCAATTTCTTCATCAGGTCTGGCATAAGTATGTTTATTATCATCTCATCTATTTGTAACTGTAACTTTTCTCACTTAGTACGTATTTTCATGTGTCATTATGAACTGACGGTGTTAGTAATGTGTGCAGGGATTCAGGATCCCTTATGGCAGAGCCACGTGATGTTAGCTTTGCAATGGCAAGTGAAGCGAGATGTGCTTTGGCAGAAGTACATCTCCAGCACACAGTCCTCCAACTCTGCTCAGTTGCAGAATGTCAGCATACTGCCAAATCGTGTTACCGCCAGCTGCCTCCTGCACTCTTGTAGTCATGACCATGGATGTATATTTGTACACTCCATATGTTTTTGAAGTCATGGACTTATATATATTTGCACATGCAATGGGTGTGAAGTCTTGATCATGTAATGAACTGAATGTGTGATGATGAAAGCAGACACGAACATTGTACACTGACCCGATTGATGATCATAAAAATCAGATTAAAATCATTATTGTTGACGATCTTACCCAGCCTCGATCGGGAGTAAGGCCGATTATGGGGGTTGTGCTGTCCTCTGATCACCGTGGCAACCCCGTGTGTCCTTCGCTTTTCACACCTGCACTGCACCAGTACTATGGAAGGGGCCCCCCTGCTTTCCAAGGAAGCAGAGCAATGGCCCGGACAAGCCTTCATTATACAACAACAGTAAACAAAGCAGAGTAGAGCAAAGTCACACCCTCTCGTTTAGTAACTTGTCTGGTTTTGATGTATAATATATGCAGTTGTCAAAAAAAAAAAGTGTCCACGCACCGAACGCAGATCCTTTGTGCATGGATAGACAAAGTCTCCCGCTCATCCGATGGATCGGGCCAATTTGTGGGGACGAACAAGACTGATCACGCATAAAGTCTCCGCTGCCTCATCTAATGGATCAATGAAGTTCCAAAATGTACTCCCTCCGTCCCCAAATATATGTTATTCTCGCCTCCCGCCTTCCTCAACGCTTAAAATCGCTGGCAATTATATATTAAAAATATATAAATATTTATGCTAAGTAATTAGTATCATCGGAAAGATCTTTTAAGTCTAGTTTTTTAATAAATTTATTTTGAAGATATAAATGTTGCACCTATTTTATACAAACCTAGCTTGTTGAGAAAATTTGACCGACACGCAAACCAGCTTAATATCTAAAAAAGGACGGAGGGAGTACTAATGTAGCTGGTAGGGGACATGAGCGGATAGTTGTCATATGAACCCGAGAGGTGACGAATGTACGGGGTCATTAGTGCCAATCTACTACTTCTATGTTTGTAAGACCCACTCAAGGAGGGGGCTCCCCGTGAAGCCACCTCACCAAAGTGAACTCATATCCCCAAGGCCTATCACGCCCCCTGCACCCCCCGCACCAGCCTCCCTCCCCCCCGCCTCCCCTTCTCCCCCGCCCGTTGAATGGATCCCACTACTCAACCATGTTTGATGATGACCTTCGCCACCACTATGCCACAACACCGAATCACCATTAGAACATCCGACGCTAAATATTATTTTAGGATAGATAATCCGACGGGGCTAAACATACTTTAGAGATGGTCCGACGCTAAAACTAACATTTACCGATGTACCATCTGGACGCTATAGATAACCGACTTCAAAGATCTAATTATCCGACGCGAAAAATATATACGGAGTCACAATGCTCGACGCTAAAAATATATGGACCCCACATAGGGCAAGCTTATACACCCGAGATTATGACCATATATTGATTTAGAATTTTAAAACCACTTTTTATTAAATATTTTTTTTGTCGTGAGTCACCAAAATAGTAGTTTGAGTCACTTTTAGCAAAACACTTCATTTTCCATCCATTATTAGAATGTAAGCTCAAATAAAAACATGTGTTCTTACATACATGTTTTTGTAATTTTTGGCATTGTTAGATAGGACGTGTAGTTCAAATTGTAGTGATTCTCCAAAAAACATGTGGAAATTCATTTAAATGATATAAAAATCAAAAAATATAGATCTCAGCTTATTCGCAAAATTTTTTGAAGCTGATGACCTGCTTTTAGTTGAATTCACCAGAAGTTTAAAAATTATGTCTTATTTTGATGTGGAGTTCATAACTTTTTAGAAGAAAAAAAGTGTGAATTCACACCATTACTGTGTGCAGCCTAATAATGATGGCCTGCTCAGCCCATTACATTGGCCCGATCAATTCCTCGCTATTGGATGAATACTTGATGAATCAAAGCCGTTGATCGAAAAGCAATGTGTATATAAATATCTCTTCATCCCTACGAAACCCTAATCCTGTCTCTCTCTCTCTCGCCTCCCTCACCTGCCCACCGCCACTCGCCTCCACCTCCATCCAGATGCAACCCGCAAGGCATGGCCGCGCCCCTCCATCAATCCAGGTCGTCCCAAGCCGTGTTGCCTCCCCAACGCGTGATGGATCCGCAAGGAGAGGAGGCATGGATCCGTGAGAGGATCCGTGAGAGGAGGCATGGATTTTTGGCCATTTGCTCCCCAACGCCGGCCGGATCCAAAGGAGGAGCACGCAATGAGGAGGCAGCTGCATGTTCTTAGTCTATTTTTTGCACGTTCTCAATCCGTGAGAGGGAGGCATGGATCCGCCATACGGCGCCGAGCGCCCCCACGATGGCCACCACTCCTCGTGCTCCCACTCGGGAGAAGCGATGAGCTTCTAGCGCTCTCCAAGCCACGGTATGTATATCACATTTTCTCGGAGCTCCAACCGCCGAGAGGGAAGTGGGTGCCTTTCACTTATATTTTCTCGGAGCTCCAAATCGCCGATCTCTACATTTTTTCCGTGTGATGATTCCGCCCATCTCCCTTTCCAGCCTTCACTTAAATGATAGATATTTTGAATAGCTGTTTTTTTCTTTTCCTCTCTGACGATGTCTTGAGTTATCACCGATAACGGGTGATGATTTTATTCTCAGAAAAAAGTTGAGACTTCCAGCTATTGGAAAATTAGTTTTTGACGGCACGGTTAGAACTAGAATTGGTCTATAGAAAATTTGGACTAAACTTAATCACTACATTACATCGTGAGAGTTGTATGCACGGTATGGGTTAGAACTTAGAATTTGAGATACTGTGGACTCACCTCTATATTCTTATTGTGCCCTTGAGTTCTGAGAGTATAGAATGGTCATTACATGAAATTAAATTGCTAGCAGAATGTGAGATGCATGCTCTTGTTACTATAATGGATCCTTTCTGCTTCCTGTGCCGTCACCACCACTTACTTTATCTACTTTTCCGGGCTTTATTTGAGAATACATGTTCAGACTAGTAGTGAAGAAATGAAAGTTCTGAATATGCACTTTAAATTTACTATTAGCTTTTATAAAAACATTGTGAAACAAGCTTTAAAAAATGTCTTTTATACTCTTAAGGTAAGTGTTGACAGAGCGCTGAAGGTAAGTGTTTATCATTACCGATGCATGACATTCTTTCACATATATAATTGTTTCACTTCAGGGATAAAGATACAGTGAATCTGTACATTATTACTTGTGCTAGCACTTTGCATTAACTTGTGCTTGGAATGATGCATAGGAATGCTTGCATGTGTGTTGGCAGTAGCACTAGAAGGTGGTCATGTCCAATCTATTCAAACCTGAACCTATTTAGTTTCCTTAGTTCAATCTATTTAATTTTTATAGATTTCACTCGATATGTATATTCCATGGATTGATTTGTGACCTATGCCATAATTTTACATCTAATACTTGGTGCTCGTCAACATGCTTGGCTTGCTCTCTCCAAGTATTTCACACTTTTTAGGCTCTAGCCCCGACTATTCTTGATTGTTCTTTATTCCCGTGTGCACTCATGTTGTCGATAGACGAGAATTGCGCTTTGAAGGATAGCAAACTCAAACTCATCATGTAGGACAGCTTGGGCTGCGGCAAAGGTGTCTCGCTGCAGCTTTTTAAACTACAAACTATAGTAGCTTGAACTCCTATAATCGCGAGCCATAGTTTTTGAACTACCACTAGTGTTTGTAATGGTTGATCTTATATATGTCTCTTTGAGTGTTTTGGACTTCATGAATGAATCTATTTGTATGAGAAATGTGCACAATGATGTTACTTTTTGTATTAAATTGCAACCAAATGGCTTTTTATAAATGCATTCAAAATGATCCCATCGAACCATCCGACGCTAAAAGCACTTATAATGTTAAACTATCCGACGCTATAGTGTATTGGCATGCTATCTCGACGCTATAGTGTAGTGGCATGCTATCCGACGCTAAATAATATTCGGGGCATCGACTATTCGACGCTAAAAGCCCTGCTCTCGACGCTAAAGAGTTTTAGCGTCGAGATCTTACACGCCACTGAAGTCCGACGCTATATGTTCTTAGGGTCGGATCATCTGACGCTATATGTGGCTTTACGACGTCGGACTCATTGTTGACACCTGTTATAGCATAATATTATAAGTTAATTAACATGAAATAAGGGCTCAAGTCAAAGACCAAACATAAGTCTAGGTTCAACTAACATAATTCCACGAGTTTTGTATTCTATGACTTTCCGTGGACTTGATAGATAATTGCAGAGAAGAATGGGAGAAAGTTCCGGAATATATAAGACATATGAAGACAAGACTTAACCGTGAAGTAACTCAACCCAAAAAAATGGACTAAAAACATTCTAGAAGATACCGTGAGAACACCCGTGAAAAGAACCGGGAGGCCAAGAGGGAGGAAGGACTCCCGGGCGGCCGCCAGCTCATTTAGGGCCGGCCGCCAGTGGGTCCCACATGTCAAATTCTCTCCTTTTCAGGGTCGGTTTACTACCGACTTTTGAGGTTGTATCTACAATCAAAAGGTCGGTTTGATCCAAGGGTTGACGCTCATCACCAAGCACTATATAAGAGGACCACTCTGATCGTGGCCGATGACAAGTGTCTATTATCATACTCAATCATCAACTCATACCCCTCTAGTCCAGCCCAAGTCTAGACCTAAGCCCTAGTTCATACTAGAAGTAATTAGCTATCTAGCTAGTTCTAGTTGAAGATCAAGTTCATCTTGGAGTTCCTGATAGTCAAGAAGTAGCAAGGATCATCGCTCTTGGAGACTTCTCTCTTGTATTCGATCCTAGTACTCTTATATTTAGAATACAATTGTTATGGCTTTGATCTTTATAATTATTATATTCTTGGTTGATATGTGTTTATGCTTGCTATGATTATATGTTTATTTAGTAAGATTGCTTTTATATTTTGCATGGAATTGTATAGCATCCATATAGATGATCACTATGTGGGTGATAGCAATGTGTAAACGTGGTGTTTATACAACGCTTATCTCGCAATTGCACCCCATTCCAGCCGTGTGGTAGATCAAGGGAGTGACAAATTCGTTGAGTCCTTTTGGAATCCAATTCTCCCAATGTAGGACTAGTCGAGTTTATTATTACGATAATGATCAAGTTTCTGTCCTTGGCTGTTATTGGTAATGCTTGCCATGTGTAGAAGTAATCCAAATCCCTTTGCCATGATAGTTGGGGATGTATTGCACTAATTGTAGTATTCATTTGACATATATGATTAGGAGTATCTTAGGAATATTCATTCTATTCTTTTCTTATAACATGTTAATAGCCTCGTGATGATTCTAGTGGCTTATGATGATCTTAGACTTGGGTATTTATCATTTATATAATTATTCTTTTTATCCTCGTGGACTCCATCCCGCTGAGTAATGTTAGATGCATATGGCTACTCTCGCATTGCACTACCGTAGTGGTGGATCCTCACAAATAAATCAAGCAATATAAACTCACTAGATGTCCTTTCTCTCTACCTTTCCATAGACTCCCTTTCGTGGGTAAAATATAAATACGATCTATACCCGGATTACTTCCCGTGAAGTGCTACAATTGGTATTTCTATCCGTGCGCTTTGCAGTATATCATGTTCATTCTTGTCAAGGCCAATCAAGAGTACCATGCCCCGTGATTTCTTTTGAGCCGCTATTGCTAGGGTGACGTAGACCAGTGTATAGGTAATGCTCTAGAAATGAGTGTGTATACCTTGAGTACATATCCTGGTGAGATTAACTCCACTATGGATAGTGATACTATGTTACATCCCCACTACTAACACCGCCTCTTAACTCCGCTTTGTTGGATCATGGAGGTTAATCCCATATCCTAGCTAACATGATTGTGATAGATATCCCATATATATTTTTTTCGCCTTCCTAATTGGGATCGCTCTAAGAAATATCAACAACCATCCGAGGGTAATTGGGGTGTTGTGGTGTAGTGCACCCGGCGGTTTTGCAGACTGCAAACTAAGAGACGCGACTGCTCATCCGCTTCCTCGCCGCTTTAATCTCGCCTCTCGCTGAAACACCGCCCGACTCCTCCCTCTTCTCCGCCAGCAAGCACCTACCCCTCCCTCTTCTCAAGCGCGACGGCCCACGCACCTTCCCCAATCCCGCACCGTCGGGGATCAACGGGTCGGCAGGGGAGGCGAGCCTCTCCAATCTGGTGGTGGTCACGGCTCATCCCTCCTTCAGCGGTCAGGCGGCTCAAGGAGTCACCCAGGGGACGTCGCCCGTCGATTGCTCCGACACGGTGTGGCCTTCTTCGAGGCCGAGGCCACGGCCGGCCGCCTAGACTCGGGCGGCTCGCCAGGGCGATGACGATCCTCCCGCGATGGAGTTTGCGAGCCTCGTGCGAGCACGCGATGCCCGCGGCGCTTCCAGGCCGCCTTCGTCGTGCAAGCTCAGCGGTTAGATGATGGCTCGGCGCCGGCGTCTCCGTTCTCCATGCCATCGCCGACGGCCGTGCTCTTCGACTCGTTCATGAACGCGTGGTCGCTCCATGACCAGCGCCGAGGCGGAGGCCCTCGTGACCAATATGCCGCCGCTCTCAATCTACAACAGGGGAGGCCATCGCCCATCCCAGCAGCCGATCGAGATCTACATCCCGGGCGGCAGTGTCCTCCCCCAACCGGTGGTGCCCGACCGCAGAGATGGTTCCTTACCATGGCGTCGTTGGCTTGGTCGAAAATGCCGACCGAGATCTACCCCCTCCACCCCGGTGTCCGTGCTCATGGTGTAGCGGTTCCCTCGGGCCAGCTCTCCACAGCGGCAGTGGCAGCATCCTCGTCGCGCCTGAGGTAGGCAAATGGCACCGCAGCCTCGCCGGTCACTATAACCATGCATGTGCTGCCCGTGTCGTTGGATCTCAGTGTGGCTATTTCTTCTTCCTGAATTCTGATGCTTCTTCTCTATATTTCTTTTAATGCATTTTGTGGTGAAAATTGTCCCCAAGAAAAAAATTCGAAACGGCGGCTGATAGATTTGATTTTTGTGATCGGTTTTTGTCTGCGTACAAAGTACAAATGAGTTTAGTTGATTATGGTTCAAAAATTCATGTGTAATACTAGGTTCAAAAATTCATGTAATATACCATACTTCGTTGGAAAAATAGTGTATATGTACATACTAGCATGTATGGTCGTCGCCATGAAAAATGTACATGGAATATCCAAAGTCAAGTAACCAGCTGAAAACCAAAAAGTCTGTTATTTGGTATGGCATAGAAAAATCGAAGTTTCCTTTCATAATATGTTTTTTTCAAGGTTCCTTTTTCTCTCGGAAGATTCATATTCATATCTCGCTTTCATCAATTTATGTTTACATTAGATATATGATGAAGCCCTTGCATATGAGCTTGGCAAATAATTATTATTTTTTAAAAGCATGACAGATCCCTACAACCGCGAAGTGTGAGGTGTGTCCACTAATTCTCTTTTGATATATTCCTCGCTTCATGCCCGCAGAACGCTGCGAAATTCTCTTCTAGTATATCTGATGAGACAGGACTGCTGAACCTGAGAATGACAAATGTACGCATCCATGCACACCTGGTGCCAATGCGCCTCCGTCTAGAGTGCACGGGTCTAGCAAATTATTCAGACACAACACAGGAATTGTTGAGCCAGCCCCGTGGAATTATTCAAACACTGGAAATGTATATAGAAAAACAAAATAACTTGCAATTTGCAAATTAGGGAGTAATATTTAAATTTTTCATATATAGTTTCAACAAAGAAAAAGAACCATTCTTGGAGCCAATGAAAGAGCACCTCAACTGAGAATAATTGAGTCCTGTGTCAAAGCACGTACACACCTCAAAAACCGGCGATGAGTGATGGTTGATGAAGACATATACCAACTGACCAGGCAGTCATGCTCCGGAATTATTGTGCCAGCCCAATTGAACAAAAGCCTCTAGTTGTCAAAAACCAAAGCCTCCAATAAATAGGGACCATCCGGTGGGTGAAGGAGGCCGCTCCTTCATGGAACTATCCAACTAAATATCCAAATTGTGTGCTTCAATATACTCCCTCTGTCCCCAAAAATAAAGACCTTCTCTTCCCGGAAGTCAACGCTTTTTAAAATATCGGCAATTATATATTAAAAATATATAAATATTTATGTTGAGTAATTAGTATCATCGGAAAGATCTTTTAAGTCTAGTTTTTAACAGATTTATTTAAAAATTTAAATGTTGCTACGTATTTTCTATAAAACCTACCATAGGGTGAAAAACCTTTTGGGCACCATTTCACATGCGTTAGAAACCGCGGTGAAACCCCCATTGAGACACAAATAGAGTTTCACCATGCAACTATGCAATTAAATCATCCAATGAGAGAGAGGTTGTGGGATCCCTTGAACCTATGAAACTGCGCAATGAAAACTGTATATTGAGAGAGACGCCTATTTCATGCCAAAGTTTCACAT
>JADLZK010003645.1:0-60459 GCA_015847255.1 Hyparrhenia diplandra
ATTCATCCTTCTCCTTTCGCTTCAGGAAAGAGTCAGGTGTGTTTTACAACACCTCAAACCTTGGTTTTTAATCTCTCTGCTAAAAAGGGCATTGGGGCTTCCTGCCAGCATGTGCTCACGCTGTTGTGCCTTTATGTTTAACTTTAATTATTACTTACCGAGATGCTTAATTTTTGTGATGACCTGGAGAGGCGGAGACTTTGACTGAGAAAAATTGGATCAAGCTGTTGTGCCTCTGCTTTCACAGCTCCTCCACTCCAACTAGATGCTCCACACTCTACTCCAGCCATCCGTTCCTCTGCTCCGGCGAAAATTCATCTCAAGCCTCTCCCCTTCCACCACGACTCCGTAACATGGCTTCTGCTGCCGCGGTGGCCGTGTTCGCGGGGAAAGACAGTGGCATCTGGTGTCATCAAGGAGATCGTCGCCAAGGCCTTTGGCTACCTCAATGGCTACTTCGGTGCTGAAACCATGGCGGAGTTGCAGAAGAAGCTGGATCAAAGGATATTGAAGGTCCAAGTGGTGCTGGATATTATTGCCAGTCCAGATCAAGCCAAGGGCAAGAGCGGAGCACTGGATGCATGGTTTTTGGCAGCTCAGGGATGCTGTCGAGAAGGCTGAAAAACGCCATCGATGAGCTCAAGTACTATGAGCTCGAGGAGAAGGCACATGATCGCAAGGTTAGTGACTCGGGTTCTTCTTTTTGCTAAGATAAAGCATAAAGCTGCCAAGAAAGTCAAGAATAATATCAGTATTCTAGATAAGACTGTTAAAGGTTTCACTCACCGAGGAACTCTCAAGAGGCTGAAGGAAGCCGTGGAGGATTTGGACAGGGCCGCTGAAAGTGCTATGGACTTCTTCACACTCGCTGAACATCTCAAAGGGTCCAACTATCCGATCGGAACAAGAGTCTTCTCTGAACAGGGATCGTGAAACAGCCTCCTCGCTGACTGCAACTGAAGTGTTTGGTCGGCACGAGGAGAAGGAGAGACTAAGGAGATGGCTGACCGAGGCATCAGATGTAGATGCTGAAATTGTGGTGAGCAGTAACCCTGTATCCGTTGTTTCCATAGTTGGTCACGGAGGGATGGGGAAAACTACTCTGGCACAATCCATATGCAATGATGGTGCTATCAACACGCACTTCGACAAAGGTGATCTGGGCATGTGTATCGACGAGTTTTGACGCGACGACTGTCACAAAAATGATATTGGAATCTGTTACCTGGAGAACGCCCGACGCCAATACTTTGGATGCACTGCAGAAAATTCTCAAAGAGGAACTGGACTCTGTAAAGTTCTTGCTTATCTTGGACGACGTATGGGATGACAACAAAACCGATCAATGGGACAAGCTGTTTGCTCCACTGAAGACAGGAAAGAGTGGAAGTAAGATCTTGCTCACAACACGTATGCAGTTGCAGATCTGGCTGCATATGCACTGGCAAGTAAAAGTAAGAGCCTGCCACTGATAGGTCTGAAGGAAGATGAAAATATTAAGCTTTTTCAATTCCCCATGCGTTTTCGCGGAAAGAGTTTGCAACATTATACGGACTTGCAACCAATCGGTGAACAAATCGCAAAAAGAATCTCCGAGGATGTCCTTTGGTGACAAAAGTTGTTGCTTTACATTTGCAAGGCCGTTTGAGTTTGCAGTACTGGAACGATTTCCTGCATCAAAGGTTGGGACATTTTTGGTGGAACCACTGAGGGATATTATGAATGTTCTCAAGTTAAGCTACTTTTCATCTTCCAACGGAGATGCAAACTTGCTTCCGGTATTGCAGCATATTCCCACAAGATTTTTATTTGACAAGAAGCAATTGGTGAACATGTGGGTGAGCTCAGGATTGATATCACAGGTTGCACCTGGGTCAGGAAGTCTAATTAGCACTGGGGAACAATACCTAGATCAACTAACCAGAAAATCATTCTTTTGATCATGCCAGATTTGAAAGCGACAAGTATTGTGTTATGCATGACTTGATGCATGATTTGGCACAGTATGTTTCTTCGGGTGAATGTGCCCGAATAGTGGATGCTGCCAGTCTCGAGGTTGTGCCAAGGACAGTAAGACACATATGTATTGAGGATATTGGTAGTTTGCCAGTGGACAAAATCATGGAAATCACTCATCCAGAAAAATCTGCGCACCATTATTATCAGAGATAAGGAGAGTAGAGATAAGGACAAAAACCTCGTGACGATTGAAATGGCTACTTTAAAATGCAGTGGAAGAACTGGTGGTGAGCTCAAAATCTTTTGCGTGTGTTTCAAACGGAATTGAACCACACATCCCATTTTGTAGGCAAGTTTGCAATGCTAAAGCACCTGCGTATTGTGAAATTACCTCGAGTAATTCACAACTACGGACCAGCACCGGAGGAGCCGAAGATTCCACCAGACAGTGTATGTGGGCTTGTCAAACTACATCACTTGACAACATTCAAGTGTAGAGGTCTGGAGATAGAAGGGAAATCAACTTGAAGATGTTGCGAACATGGAGGCACATCTAGATTTTTGTGGAACTAAACATTTCGAGACTTGAGTGGCACTAAAATTACAATTTGGCGAGAAAAACTCTTCGTCGGTAACATTGGGGACCTTGAGGCTTGAAAGACTTACAAGTTGCGAGCAACTGTTATCCCTTGAGAAGTTGATATCGGTCAGAGTCTTAAGGTTAAAAATCTTCCTAGAATGAAAAATTGGTCGGGAATTTGGTATCTCGGGAAATGAATGTACTGAGTTGTTCTGGCCACCAAATCTTCACAGCCTCGTGGTGATGTATTGTCCAAAACTTAAGGAGTTGCCTCCTCTACCTCCCTCGATTGGTGCATCTGTGTATCGAAGAGGTCGGGTTGACCAAATTTCCAGGGCAACAAAAAGCTTTATGCCAGTAATGGAGACTGGATCTTTCGACGCCTCCGCTCATTAGATATATCCAGATGCTGTAAACTCGCAGAGGCAGGGCTGTCTTGGAATATGGATGTATCTGGTGGCGGAGAAAAGTATCTGGTGGTCAAGGACCTCACAATCGATCTCCCATGCCTGCTACTTGTTGAGCCCCTTAACAACCTGTGCGGCACCACAAAGTGTAACTATTTCTGAAGCGTCAAAGATGGAGAGCATTCCTGAGAGATGGCTGCTGCAGAACCGCTCGTCCCTCAAATATCTGAGTGGTACAAGAAGCCAGGTCGCTTGGAATCGCTCCCATCGAGCATGAGCGACCTGTCCTCTCTGAAGGATTTGTCGATAATATCAGCTGTCAAACTCGGATCACTTCCAGATCTACCCTCCTCTCTGAGATGGTTATATCTTCCGTCATGCCACTCGGAGCTGGAGAAGAAGCTTAGAGAATCTGGAAGCCCTGAACGGAAAAAGATTTCCCATGTCCAGCGAGCGGAAATAGGTATTTCCAGTGATCCAGTCTCATCCTTGCATGTTCTATTCATAACTTCCGCCCTACCATTCTATTGTTCACATCTTCCATCTGGTTTGTGCTATTTTTATTCAGAGATTAATTAAGTGTTCTTCTTTTAATTTGGGGGCTGCTGTTATCTATGCATGTCTGTTATTCCAAATTAAGGCTACCTTTGCCCGGGTCTCTCCCCTGGTTTTTCAAAGGTGTGTTTGGTTGCTTGTATCATTTGATTCATGTATGAAATGATTTGTTTGGTTAGTTGGGTGAATTGTACCAACTCATCCAGGATGAAATCATCCCACTTAATTAATTATTCTACTAGTGGAAGTGAACCATATGGTACAAGCAAATTGGTTGAATCACACCATCCAGGATGGTCCATACATGTACCATATGGTGCATTCAATGAAACACACACCAGGTGTACATCCTTATCAAATGCGTAGATTCACTAATCTTGCTTTGCTACAGTTCCCCTCTTTTGTACTTGACAATTTCAATATGTTTGGTAATGTGTGCCTGATAAAAGTTTATCTTACTATTGGTTAGTTTTGAATCCTAAATCAGCCCTGTGTAACTGTGTAAGAATCATATAGCTTGTCGCATTCATGTTTTTATTCTAGCCTCGGTTAGTATATGCAAGTTCAGTGAACAAAAAGTCGCATTATACTTCATGTTGTAGTTTTTAGGGTGCTTTGAAACTTTTATCTATATGTTGTTGTTTTTTAGTTGATATACTTCATGTTCTAGTTACAATACTGTAAAAATTATTTATGGCTGCCATTGGTGAATGATTACTTACCTATGTGGCTATGTAGGAGATTTTTCTTTATCATGGGCAAGCAATGTAACAAGGAGACTTATGACGAACTACGGTAATCAACACTCTTTTCGCTCATTTTTCTCCCTTTCACAACAATGCAGATAAACAAACAGCAAAAAAATACAGGCTACCTCTCTACTCACTGCTATCAGTATGTGTAAAATAGCACTGAGGACTATGTTTTTATTGGAGTCCACAAACTACACACTGCTAGTGAAAGGCCATTGATTTTTCATGTTCCTAGATTTACTTTCAATATACTCCATCCGTCGGTCTGTCCAGCAACATAAAGGCATATTTAGAACGAAGTCATCAAAAAAATAGGTTTTGTCAATTAATTTTTCCTTCTACTATAGTGCCAATTGCTATAAAATCAACACCATCTTAAAAAGTATTTTTAAATATTAATCTATTAATGCGACTTTTTATTCACTGACCTTGCATATAATGTAACTATAATAATGTTGATCAAAATTGTAAATTTTTGACCTTTTTTTCAAAATGATGGATAGAGATTAGATAACCATGTATTTCCTGAAAACCTCTGAGTTGATACTTTACAAAATAACTCTTTGTTTGGGTTTGTGGAAAAGACATTTAGTTTTTACTGAGTACATATCATTCTTTAGATTATGTGATTATTTAAAAATTTTTTGTAGAGTGTTTTAGTTCATAGCTATTAGCTAGTGCTTAGTGTAGAGTGATGATGTACGATCACCTTTGGGTCTTAATTTTTCTACTTCATGTGCACTACCAACTTCGGGTTTGTTGAAGAATATTTTTTTCACCTTTTTGTATATTTGATAAAGGAATAAATTCTCTATAAAATTATAAGTTTTTCTATTATCAGGGGCAAGGACTATAACACACTTTTCTTCCTGGGCAAACCAACAAGACAATTTGCAAGTGCCCTTGAGTTAGCATCGAATGGGCGGAGGAAGCTGTGCTGTGGAAACGCTTCAGCACCATGTTAAGGTATTGCATTTCCATCCAGTGCATTCCCGTACAAATACTGAAATTTTGCAGAGCAGATCTTTGAGCCGCGTCATGCGATTTATATGCAAGTATATCCAAGGCCACAGCTCCTTTCATGTTCCAGTGCGAGATTGACGAATCAGCAGGTAGCGGCCCGGCTGCCGCGTTGCAGCGCCTCCCCTCGATCGTCTCTCAGTGCCGCCCGCGGCAGCATGGATCCGGCCTGCGGCAGCCCGCCGATCGTCTCTGGCTTCCCGGCGGATCCGGAGGTTTCGTAGCCGCATGCAGCATGCATGATTTCAGAGATGGCTCACTTACAGAGCTCCCGCGGCGCCGACAGAGAAAGCAGGCCGAGGCTCACAGCAAAACGTGAACATGCCGCCGCTTCATTCCGTGGCTGGCCGGAGAGCCACCGTGTTCGTGTACCCTGCGTCCCATCTCCGGCAGAGAAGCTGCTTTCGTGCATCATTCTGGTGGAAGCTGGAAAACGGCCTGAATCTTTCCACCAGTTAAGCTAGCCTGGAGTTGTAGCGAAGGCCTCGGGTCGATGTCTCAATCCGACCGAGGCGTTCGCTTGAGGCCTCAGTGTCGAAGTCCCAATCCCGACCGGACAGATTAGTTGAGCGTTGGTTGGTGTTATGAAGTTGAAGTAAGAGCGCGGTCAGCGGTGCATGTTGTCCCAATTCAACCCATGGGAGTTGTGTGGTCTGCGGACCAGGAGCTGTTCGAGGGTCAGCCCAGTTCTGCGTTTGATGGACCGGAGTTGTGAGGGATGGTACAGTTACCTTCCTAATTGTGCGGTCTACGGATCAGAGTTGTAGCGGCCTGGGCCGGATTTTTCTTACTCAAACTGGAGTACATTTCTTTTCTTCTTATAAAACTTCAGGAAAGCGCAGGCTTTCGTCGTCGTAGTTCAGAGAAGAAGCCATATTTGGTGTCTATGTTCGGAAATCTGTGTAAACATGGTCACGGTTCACCAACACTGCAATATCTATCATTGCCTATCAGCCTATGTGTGTTAGTTGGATATCTTCTGCAAAGAGGAACAGCTGAATTCGCTATTACTTGCTCCCTTTGTACAGTCGATTCCAAGTTACAATGTTTCAACATGACAGTGGGAGATGAGAAATGCTAATTCCTCTGTTTCTTCTGTTCACATGCTGCTCAAAAGATTGAAGCCGAAGTGCGACGCAGGAGTTCATGATGTGCGCCATCCTTCTTATTACCTATTTGCATCATATAGAATGAGCAGTCTTGTACTGTCGCACTCCCTAGAGTATTAATGGAATACAAACACTGCTCTCTAACTGGAATTGTTGTAGAGTTGTATCTGCTTGAATGGAACAAAACGAAAAGTCTCCTTCGACAAGTATGGCGTCCATACCATGTTAATCATTGGGCATAGCTTATCTTGGTGCTTAGTCTTCTGATCCAAAGTTTCCTGATTCGTTGGTTGCATGGATTTGATATGTTTGATTGCCGGAAATGACCATCTTTCCCTTAAAAAAAATAAAAGAAGAGGACGTTTTCATCTTGGATGCATCCAGTAATCCTTCCTAACTGTGAGTTGATATTTATCAGGTTATCTGACAGTCGAGCTACTCAGTGGCTGCGAGTCCAGTGATAATAATCATCTAAACGAAAGACCCTTTACAAATGCATACGTTGTGTGACCCAATTGCCATTCTTGTGTTTATGTGCTACATACACCCAAGGTTCTACTTAAAAGCATCTGTAGTCTACTACTACTAAACACTGGAAATTTGTTTTTGTTCATGTTCATCTTGCGGACTTCCAGTGATGGTATCCCAAAGCATAATGTGAAGAGTAGCATGACAATATGATTCCATTGCTATGCACATGCCATCCATAAAGCCATGATGGTAGATCTGGCAAATGTGTCAGCTTGCTCCATTGCTGATGCCATGGCATGTGCAACCATTTGTGCTCTGTTGTTCTGTTCTTCATATCTGCTCTTCCATCCGCTCAGCAATGGAATTTTAGAACCCATGTGAGTGACTAACGTGTCAGGAAGAATGGAGCAACAGTAACTTCAGTTATGCACTGTGATGCAACAATGTGAGATCACTTTTTTTTTTCCGGCTACAGGCAAAGGCACCTCTATTTGTTTAAGATGCATCTTCAGTCCTGATAATACATTTTTTTTTGTTTAATATGTGTTCCTCAGTGAGCCAACATTGCTTTTACTTCAGAAACTTAAGGTGCATGAACCTCTGATATAGCAGTTGAATGTAGGCAGGGCTAGAAGGAAGAACCATGCTACATTCATCTGCCTACTTTCATATAATCGTGTCAGAATTTTAAGAAAGTAACACTAATCTGACTTGGATTGTCTGAAAGAATTTATCATTGCCAATTTTTTTTTTTTTGGTGGGGATCCATGCCTACTTTAGGTATGCAATCATACCTCATTAGTAAACTGAGTTTGATCAAGACCTTAAATCTACAAGTAGCAGTTATTTGAGATAGTTTTCTATTACCTGAAACATGATTTTAATTGTTCTTAATATAGAACGTCGCCATCTCAAACTGAAACTCAGAGCTAATGTATTCTTTTTTTCACAGGTGAAAGCGGTAGCAAGAACTGTGCTTTCAGTTGTTGTATAGACATGAGAGATATGAAGCATCCAAGGTTTGAGTGCTGATATTGACCCTATAACCCCTAAATAAAGAAAGAAGATATCAAAGATTAGTAAATGATCTTAAGCAGAAAAAAGGTATCATTTGTGAATGATTAACATCAGAAAAAAACGGACAAGGAATAAACAATGTGTAATCGTGTGTATACAATTATCTGAGCACCTTTTGTTTCATAGTCAAACATCAGAACTTTCAGAGTTAGTTTCGGATGCTACCTAAAGCTAGGACTAGAGGCGTCCTTCTCCAATCCATGAACTGTCAATTGGTATGCATCAATGATGAGTTGAAGCAAATCATGCATGGTAGTTGTTCAGATAAGCAGAGTAGAGTTGGTGCTGATGGCAAACATCTGGGCCCCTTTCTCATCATTAGCAGAGTGGGGGAATCTTTCATCAGTTGGATCGCACTTGCATTCTTCAGAAGCTAGTCAGGTATTTGACATGACATTGAAAGATCAACTTATTTTTCAGAAAAGAGTACAATCCCTGTGTATATAATTCAGGGAACCTTTTAAGCAATTTCACACTCTAATTGGCTGTTAGCTAATTGTTTTGTTTGTTCAGGGAATACTTCTAAACAATATTTGATGTCACTAAGTTTTCCATGTTCTTCCATATAGGCACATTACAAACTAATGAAGTATGACGTCACTGCTGAAAGCAGCTGAGAGCTTTAGAATGTCACAGTTACAGGTTTAACCAGACAGTACAGTACAATCAGAACACTCTGATCAGCTGTTTTCACATGTGCTCATACCCTTTTGCTTTAGTTTATTATGTCAAGAACGACAACATAAAGAAAACCTTGCCCTCAGGCTTAAACAAAACCGTCGCATCAAGCCACTGATTAGTACATTCAAACTAACCTGATGAACACGCTAAGCCATGCTTAGACACTGATCCAACCCCCTATATATTGTCAGTAGCACCCAGCAGAGGGAACAGAAAGCAGAGGCAGAGATAGGCAGCCACTTCGACTGACAATGGGGGAGCAAGGCAGGTCAAGCAGCAACAAGATCAGAGACATTGTGAGGCTGCAACAACTTCTGAAGAAGTGGAAGCGGCTCGCACTCTCACCGAAAGCCGGCAAGAGCGGCAGCAACCACGGTGTTCCAAAGGGTTTCTTTGCGGTGTGCGTCGGCATGGAGATGGAGAGGTTCGTGATCCCCACGGAGTACCTCGGCCACTGGGCATTTGAGGAGCTCCTGAAGGAGGCAGAGGAGGAATTCGGGTTCCAGCATGAGGGAGCTCTGAGGATCCCCTGTGATGTGAAGGTGTTTGAGGACATCCTCAGGCTGGTGGGCAGGAAGGAGTCGTCAGTTTGCTACTGTTCTTCACAGCCTGGGATCTTATGCAGATGATAAGTTTCTTTTCAACATCTCCATTTTTTTTTTTTTTCCCATTCTTGGTTCTTGGTGTCCATGGAGAAGAGAGGAGAAAGAGTCCACAAATTGACAGGATTTGCAAATTTATACGGGGTGGATGAAACGCGGGAATCACATTCTTTTCATGTAAGATTTTAAAATAGCAGATTTAGGAAATGTCCCTTTTTCTTAAGAATTCATTTTCCACCTTGTTCTTTGTACTTCAACTTTAACTTTCCTTTTGTAATTGTTCAGAAGTTGAACAATGTTCTTACACGCTGTTTTGAACCCGGAGTACAATATGTGATTGTGCCTCAGTGAATTTTCAGTTACGTATCTATATAACTCTTATAATCCTGAGGAAGGATATCACTGTAGTTCAACAGTGCTATGAACAGTGCTTTATGAATAGTAAATAAAACCGTTAGCGAACAGTAAATACCGTTAGCGAACAGTAAATACCCGTTAGCATGAACAGTAAAAACCCGTTAGCAAACAGTAAATACCCGCTAACATGACCTGTAATACCCGTAGTGAACAGTGTATATACCGTTAGAATAAACAGTTATACCCGTTAGCGAATAGTAAATACCCGCCAGCATAAACAGTAAATACCCGTCAGTGAACAGTAATACCCCGTAAGAATGAACAGTAATACCCGTAGCGAAGAGTAAATACAAGATGCAAAAAAAAAAATAATAATAAAAAAACCCTACTTACACCCCAAACTCTAAAAAAGCTGTTACATTCCATTTTCATTAATCCAACATAAATAATTAATTCCAAAATTATAATCCAAAAAAAAAAAAATATTAACTCCAAACTACATACGAGTCTCCGAATTTTTACCCCATCCTCTAAGCTCTTACATCCCAGTTTCATTAACCCAAGCCCAATAATTAATTACCAAGTTGTAATCCCCATAATAAATCCTTATTAACTCCAAATTGCATGTTTCCATAATCAATACCAAGGCAGACAAAATGAACCTGCCACGCCCTACCATGATCCAACAAATGTGACTACGGCAGTGATTCCTACATGTAAACAACAAACTATCCCATCAATATTCACACATATACTGCCGCTTTACGTTACTAAAACCATATTATTATTACTAAATGCTCATATACCAAACTTCCATGCTTTTATGTGACCGCATCCAAACACTTCATACATTGCCAGCACTCTCACATCTACCCAGTTTTTAAAAGCGAGATCTTAGCTAGTAGTTCTATATATACACATAACTGATGCATCCTCCTCTCTCAACTCTTTTGTAATGATGAGGTGGCAACTGTCATAAGTTTTTCTTCCTCCTTAGCTTCTTCGTTCAATATCCAGTTTACAGTAGTTCTTTTGAAAGAGAGAAAAGTTCAGTCCTGACTACCAAGAATCCTATAGGAAAGTCAATGCTTTAACTTAAGAGAGCTGTGCTTTAAGATACCTCTATTGCTAAATTGCCTCTTGACACATGTACCCCTGGCCCCTAGATTAGCTTAATCTCCTCTATATATTTCCCTATAAAAAAAAGTAATGCCGCAGGTCTACATCACATTCTTTACTCTTAGACTACGTTACTGAGACTTATTAAAGTGAGCTCCAGATCAAAAGAAATACATGCCGTACAGTTACACATGCCATGAAATCTTCTTCACATGTATTCCGACAGATAGGCACTTCTTGAGACCAAGTAATCCCCTCGGATAAAAGATATTTCCAATCTTCTTTCAGTTCTGCCAGCTCAAAGAATATATTATATCTTGTTGCCACTGGAAGAAACAGCAGATCTCTGCCATCCTGTTTTCTGAACAAATCCGGACAGCATTTGGACAGATGACAAATGTAGGTTTTATCTGGGTTCTAGAGCCTGTGCTGAAGACAAAGTTGAAGTGCCATTTGTGGAGAAAATATCAGTTATGTTTTCTTTCAAGGGAAGATGAATTTGAATCGATATATCACACTCAACTCAGGATCATCCGGCGAGCCACTTGAGATGATCCATAAACAGTGTCAGTGAAAGTGGCCATGATGGAAAATTGTGTGCCACTCATATATCACAATTCATAAGCATGGCAAGTTTTTCAAAATGCCATTAACTATTGTTGTTGATAATATGCAACAGCAATGGTTATGTTTATCAAATCAAAATGCTGATAAATGCCATTAACTATTTGTTGTAGATAAGATCCACTGACTGTATCACTGAAACTGGGTTTGATGCTGAAGAATAATAAATATATGCAACACAACCATATTGATGAAAAAAGTTGCCTTAAATCATGACTGAAAATCTTCATATTAACCACAGAAAAACAAAGAATGAAATGTTCCTTCTCTTGTTTCATGCCAGTTTCAGAGCCCTTGCAAAACAAACACTACTCCACTGATCGGTTATCTACAGCTCCAAAGCTAATGCCTAAGAATCCTTGCATTGCACATCTCCATGGCCTGCAAATTCTGAATGCATAGCTGCTTGGCTTGCTACCAAGACCTGGCCTTGGGCGCCGCCGCCGCCGCGGTGGCTCTGCCAGTGCCGGGCTTCGGGCGCCGGCGCGCCACGGCGGACTCGAGCTCGAGCGCGGCGACGGTGGCCTCAAAGTCCTCCTCGCGGCAGGGGATGCGGATGCCGGCGGCCTGCGCGAAGCCGAACTCCTCGGCGGCGCGCTCCATGAGGTCCCGGAACGCCGGCTGGCTGAGGTAGGCCGTGGGCACGACGAACCGCCGCGCCTCCGCGCCAACGTACACGGCGAAATAGCCCCTGGGCACCGCCGGCAGCTCGTCGTCGTCGAGCACAAGCAGCGCGGCGCCGAGGCTGCTGTCGTCCCGGTCGCCACTCCGCCTCCCCCGCTCCGCCTGCTGCTGCTGCTGCTGCTTCCTCTTCCCTCCCTGGAGCCTCTTCGGCGCCCGGAAGTAGCCCTTGATCGCCATCATCGCCGACGCTGACGCCGATCCAAGAAAAAGACCGCCTGCTCTGCTCCTGATCTTGTCGTTCAGCTGCACCAGTTGCTGTCTAGCTCCAAGAAGAGATCGATCAGATGGGAAATGGTGGCGTGATTTATTCAGCGCCATGCACACCTCCCCACCTGGTGGATGATGATGATCAAAACAGAGCGGAGAGGAGAGGAGAGGAGAGGGAGAGGGGCGAAAGCATGTGTGGAGTGTTGCTTGTAGCATGCGTATATCATGGCTGCAGGTTGGTTGGGCGCGCGCTTTCTTGTGTGGAGTTTGTGTTTTTTTATTAATTATTAATTTATTATTAGGATGTGCTTGGATTATTAGCTGTATATGTATCTCTATATTAATAATACTACTACTTATTAGTACTGTAGTATGTGGGAGTAATGTAATCTACAATGTGCTAAGTTTGCAACGCTGCGTACTCCTATATACTCCCTCCATCCCAAATTATAAGTCGTTTGACTTTTTTGACAACATGTTTGATCACTGCCTTATTCAAAAATTTGTGCAAAATATCACTTTTTTTTCCGTGGCTTTCTTTATTAATAAAAGTTCTTAAAGAATGACTTGAATTTGACTATATTTGTGCAAATTTTTTTGAATAAGACGAATGGTCAAACTTGGAGCCAAAAAAGTCAAACGACTTATAATTTGAGATGGAGGGAGTAGTATATAGAAGTAGAGGTGCACACAACTTCATAACCTGATCGAGGACAATGTTGAGTTGGGTGGGCACTAAGCTTGCACTTGTATATTGTACATATGATTTTTCATTTGGGTGCTTCTGCTGCTACTTTCTCTTTTTATATACTATATATATTTTTGGTTAAGGGAGAGTGTCAATTAGCCAGCAGTTTGTCCTGTTTTACAATAATTCTTCCCCTATTTTTTTGCATGAATTATGCAAAAACATGACAATTTATCATAACAATTATGCCCCCTATTTTTTTATTTTTTTTTTTGCATCATCATAGGATATCATAGCAATTTATGGGCTACATTGCTGTACTGTAAAGCTAAAAACAAATTTGATCTAAGTATGAT
Organism: Hyparrhenia diplandra; assembly: GCA_015847255.1. NCBI lineage: Eukaryota > Viridiplantae > Streptophyta > Magnoliopsida > Poales > Poaceae > Hyparrhenia > Hyparrhenia diplandra. The sequence goes on from JADLZK010003645.1 coordinate 13,249, forward strand.
GACTAGAGGTAGCAATGTAATAACCATCGTTCGCTTACAGTGGTCGTTTAATCTGTTTAAACGATATAATAGATGGTATGACGTTTTTCTTTTGATCACGCATCATGTTTGAACGACCGTTTTGCCAATTTAAGTAGCCATTTAGCTTGAATAATATAGCTAAATAATAAGTAAAGTAATCGAGCGTTTAGGATAGCATTGGTAGTAACCTACAATATAATATAGAGGTCCCCTGGAACTTAGCTAGAGAAACATGAGCACATATTAAATGAGAAGAAAAGAGAGCTTCCTCGCTCGAGTATTGCATTGTATTGTATTATATATATTGGTATTGACTAGGTCGCATAAAAATTATCGAACATAGTGGCATAGCAACGTAAAACGTCGATGACAGGGTGGCCGGGAAGCATAGCATAGGGCGAGGAAAGATTGTTTAGGTTTTCCGGGATACGATACGGTACGGCCGCGGATCGCGCATAGTACGGATGACACACACTAGGATTACGTGGCCGTCCGCCGCCGGCCACCATCCCACTTCCGTACTGCTGTGTCTTGGCAAAATCCGGCTTGATCCTTTCCAGCTCAACGATGGATTGATCGAGAGCACGTCCATGCAAGTTGTCACGACTCAGTCACTCACCAATGGGCGTCATGGCTGCTGCAGCATTTATCTCTACTCCATTTCCTTTGCTTTCAAAAAAATACACTCGCATCGTCAAAGATGGCATGATCGATCTGAGAACAACTCAGCATAGAATACTCTTATTTAGTTCGTATAAGGTCGAGGCTGGCAACTTCCTTCGAAAAGTCCTCTTTTTTTTCTTTTTTCTTGAATGATGAATGCACATATACAGCCGTACAGCAGCAAAATGGTAACTTTGGCCAATTGGCCTGTCAACCACTGTTACGTATGTTACACGGCCGGGTTTTTCTGCAGGATGCGGGAATCAGCAGCCAGCAGCCTTGAGGAAGTTGTCATAGGGGCTGGACGCAGGCAACCTCAGGAACGGCTGCTGGAAGTCGCCAGCAATGTGTGCCTCACCGTCGGCACCCATGCTCTGCTGGAGGAACGGGTTTGTATTCTGAAAACAAACCAGCAACAGTCAACCTCATCAGCTCACCCATCTGCAATTCCCGGTCCCATCTCATCGCCCATATACTTTTTCCTTCCCAATTTACAATTATTAAGCATCCGTGGAAACACAAATTACGAGCTAGAAACTAAGCTGATCGACGCACCTGCTTCATGGAGGTATGGGCTGCTTCAGCGTGGTTAACCTGACTGTCTGGCACGACGACGGCCGCTTGCATGTTATGCTTGAAGCTCATGAGCAGGGACATCTTGTGCTGTTTTCCCATCGAAAGGGCCTCGCAGTGGCTAGTCATCTCCTGGAATGGGATGTCTCCCGCCGTCGATTGCGCTCTGGTCTGAGATGACGTGTCATTCGCGACCTGTAATGTGCACACAGATGGAAGCATGAACAAACAAATAGAGAAGAGTGGAACAATGAACTGTGGCTCTGAGAAAAAAAAAATGACATACTGTCTCTAGAAGTTCATCAATACTGAGAAGATTTGTTGTTGGCACAGGAATAGCTGTAGCCGTCAGTGTAGTTGTTGAGACTTCCGCAAAAGTATTGTTGTCATTTCTCAGATCGATAAGATCAGCCTGCTCAAAATTACCATGTACCTTTAGGATGGAAAAGAAAGTCAGACAGATATATTGGTGATACGCATGTACCTCTTGATAGTCGGTGTCATCATCAGAGCTTGGACGTGCAATCTTGCCAGGTGATTCGAGAAAGTGAGCACTAGTTGGGCACATGTCGTCAGGGGAGAAATCACGTAACAGTTGAGTCCTTATATTCTCTAGCTCCAACTGCATAAGTTATGGGGAAAATTCAGTATCCTCACGTTCCATGCTATTCAGTTTAGACAAATATAAGAAATGTTTATGGAGAATGGATGGAAAATTACATCTGGTAAATCTGTTATGGAGTTCATAATGGCAAAGATCATGGATTCTCGAGAGCAACTATTTGTTAGTTCCACTGCTGAAAGAGACTTCAAGGCATTCTGATTGTCCTCAGGTGAGCCATAGAATGTTGATGGGTCTTCTCTGTAGTCCTTCACAACCTGAAGTTTGTTCTCATGTACCAAATGAAGGAATGGATCCATCTACAACAGTTGCGGAGAATAAAGCATAGAACTTCCATTGATTACAGAAAAAATGGAAGCAACAAAAATGACATGAAGAACGATAATGCATTATTAATGTATAATAAAAATATGCACATGACCCTCAAAAAAATATAAATATAAACATGCACACTGTATGCTTTGCTTCTAGAAGAGAAGTAATTGGTGCAACCGAAAAGTAATTAGTGAACACAAAAAGGTTGTGTTCATTTGATGAAAAGCACATTCACTTTTGGGCACTATTCTGCTAATCACGGTGGTATCGTATTTGTCGTCTGAGCACACCAGCAGATATATTAATCTATCTGTAACCTTGTCTTGTCAGATTGAATTCTGCAACTCCTTATCTATTAGCTTCAGTCGTTAAATCATTTCTCAGGATTCAGAGTCTATTAAGAGGATACAACATTCATTACATGATCAAGCAAAACCATGAATAAATCAAGTCAACCAGCTCAGTCTCTGCTTTTCTCCCCCTAGCAACATTCAATACCCTCATTCCTATGACATCACATATACGGACAGTCCACTGTATACGTACCCCACATTATGTAGAACATACACTGCACATATAATATACTGAACTCTACCAAAAACAAGGAGGATTGATTGAAGAGGCAGAGGAGTGGAATTCGATCAGACATACCGTTCTATCATTGAGCATTGATTTACAAATTGGGAGAAGAGTCTCCACATTGAAAGCTCTTGAGGCAAAAAACGATCATAGATGTAGCCAGAGTAAATAAGGACCGGCGGCGAGATGGTGGCAATGAATCTAAACAAATGGTTAGGTACTTATCAGAATTCAGAAACCAAACTAACATGTACTTTAGTTAACTCTAGGCAAATGACAAAATGCTTCACCTGTTCCTCCAAGTGAATGGCTCATTAAAGAAAATGCAATCTGAAAACTGGGAGCAAGAGCCTCAAAAATTGATGTCTGGAAGACCAAAAAGGAAAAAAAACAAATAGAATAATGTTCTCAGTGATGACCATTCCAAAAGAGCATCATGTAACTGGGGATTAAAAGATGTGGTGACTACCAAAAAATAAGGGGAAAGCAATAATCCGTATGAGAAAGATCAGACATGACAATATACAGTATCGTCATTCTAATAGAAAAATAATCAAATCAAACAAATTTCAGGAATAATATCAATTCTCTGCAACCCACATAACATTTGGCACAAGACAAATGGCAGCTATAAAAAATAAGTACCTTTGATCCCAAAAACAACAGAAGCAAACTATATGTATGAGCAATAGCTTCATAGTTTGGAGGAGTATTTTTTGAAGAAAGCGCTTGACGCCAAATAGATGAGAGCAGAAGAGTTGCCTGCTGGCTGCTTAGTCTTAACACAGTCATTTCCTGAAAGTATCAAAAAGTTAGATAAAAGGATGTGAATACTCAGTAGTAGAAAAACTTTGTTCAGTTGTTACTAGCCTGTAAATTTCTGAGCACAAGGTTCAACATGTTGCATTTTTTTTTTCTTTGGAGAGGAACGAACAGGTTGCTCATGGCAGAACATACCGTTTTGTTGATTGACTCTGTTAAGGGACTTTGACCTTCCTTTAAGGAAGCAGAAGCATATTTCCGAGACACTGAAGAAAGTCTGAGGTTTTGTATCAAGCTTTGCGAGCCTGGCAAGTCATTGGGAGTAGCAGTTTCATCATCAATAACATGCAAAATTCTGTTCATGCTTCCTTCATGTAAATATTCTCTAAAGGAGTTTTGTTCCCTTCTCAGCTTATCAAACAAAGCAGCTGAAGATGAGAAGACAGATACAGCCCTCGAGAGTGTTCTCTGGACGTCATGCTTTTTACACTGGTCTAGGGATTTCAAATTGGGAAAGGGAGAAACAGAAGATGGGACAAGGACAACAGAAAATATGCGGTGTGCACCAACACGTGTTTCATGATCAGGGTGAACCATCGCTAACAGCAATTGATGAAAAAGTGCTTCTGGAAATACCTGACAAGTATGACATAGGATAAACAGTTGAAATATCACTAAGAATTACTGCTAAAATGAATTCAAAGTTTGTGCTCCAATAACGTACCTTGTTCTGATACGACAAATTTGGTATTGAAGCGATTATTTGAGCTGTGCGATAAACAGCTGAGGTAGTTGCTATAGCAACAAGAGGAGTGTGTGATATGTTCTCTAGCATCACAGACATCATGTCAAGAACTGGCCCCGCATCACCTACCTGTAAACAACACCAACTAAGTTGTGATCTCAGATTCATATAACTCTATAATATTATGCAAACCAAGCTAAGAAGTAAGAAGCATTATACTAGCATCAAATTAGCAAGGGAATAAAAGGAAAGGAGCAGCAAGTACAAAATACAAATCACTGGTAAAGTTTCAATTGGAGGGAAATTGACCTTCTTTGATAGCTGGATTATGCATTCATCAAAAGCCTTGCGGAGTTTGTCATTCCACTTTACCACCTCCAAATCTTTGCTGCCGAGAGCTAAATGCAGTGTCTTTTTCATATGCCTCACAAGGTCACTTATAGCAACTATGGTTGCTGCTGAAGCCTTAGCTCTTGATTGTTCTGCAAGATCAGCTATCACTTCCACAATGCTGAGTTGCATCTCAGGTTGTTCCAATATGGCCTTGTGTTCAAGATGTTTTACTAGTACTGATATCATCAAATTAATATTTGTCCCTGCAAAAGCCAGCTGTAGCTAAATAAGTAAAGTAGCCATGTTAATGATGAAGGTTTACTTAAAGCGAACAGAGCACCTGAGTTTTCCATGAACATTTGCATGTCCAATAGAACACAAAGTGCAAGACCATTCTTGGATGACCATGAATTAGTATTATCAAAGTGGCGAAATAGGGACTCCATAACTCGGCGGAATGTGATTGCCTCCCTGGATAGCATGGCTATGTTATGCACACAGACTCTTGACCAAAAATAAGGATCCTTGGCATCGTCCCTACAAGACAGGAGTCAGCTAACAACTAAAAAACAAGAGGAAATGACAAAATTAAATTCAAAGTATGTCATATTACATAAGCAGTTGAGCTCCTCCATAGTCACTAACTATGCTCTCCCAAGAAGGTATCACAGAAAATATAAATGCAGACGGAGAGGCATGGCCCTCAGTTTTAAGGACCTCTTCCACCCACTGACAACCTGGATTTTCAGTGGCGCTATTGTCACTTTGCACCTTTCGAGGCTCATAGCTTTCCAATACTACTTGGACAACCTGACAATTATAGTGAAAATCAAGTATAAAAGTTTAAGAGCACAATATATTATTGTAAAAAAAAAAAATCAGCTTATAGCAAAAAAGGTATAGCATTCAGTAAACATATAGGAGCAAAAGTGTATCACAGCTTGAAAACATTTGAGCACCAAGCAAAGGTTGTATAGGGTGATATTCTGACTGTCATACATGAGCATGAGCAAACATCTAATCTAACAACAAGAAAATAAAAATAATGACGGTATGAAGTTTCAATCAAGGACAGATAAGTAAAAAAGAAACTACAAGAACTACTGCAAGATACTTACGTTATCGAATTCTGATGAGACATGAGAGAGCTCACCCATAAACCAGATCTGTTCAGAATATAAAATGAACAGTATGTTAGTGCTTGAGCATATTTTGGATTGTACTTTGCATTGCTCTTTGGTTAATAACTATATGTATTGTAATAAGAATACAAAAAGAAAATCAAAAGTGGAATAATCTTTGGAAAGATACAAAATTGCTCAACAGTCAACATGTCCCCATTATTGTATAATAATTACAGAAAACCAAAAGTGCAGCATTAAAAAATTCAAGGTTGTAAACTGCTAGAATTTTTATTGGGATTCTTAGCCAGTTTTAGCAGAGCTGTAAAGAAAAGAATGGAACCCCTGTGTATACCATGAACAACCAACGACTATAAACAGAGCTTTAAGAAATGCACCTAATTGTGATGAGAATAAGTTCGATTGTGCTATACTTCAACACTGCAAGAAATTTTGCCAAATCATAGGTCCACTAACAATTTCTTTATGTTTTTTTTTCTGAGATGAAATAGCATCTAATATTACCTGATGAGAACATGGTAGCATTTAGATACAATTATAGCTTGCTCATCATACTGTGCAGGAGACTTACCATAGCAGAAAGAGATTGAAGTACTGCTGCTCGGAGTGCATTAGCTTTCTCTTCATCCCTTACTATTTGAGAAAGTTTGCAGAGTCTTGGAATAAACTCTTCCAAATTGAACTGATATGTACCATCCACCTGGAACCAACTTATAATTCAGTGACTGATTGAGACTGAAATAGCATCCTGAGTATAGAAAGGTATCCACTGTTCACTGCACAAATTGAATACCTGAGTGACAGTGAAATCAAACAAGGTTTCACAGCCAATGATGCACATGTCATCCTGCCTTGATTGATCCAAAAGTGTTTGTATGATGCTTAATAAGCTATTTGCCAGTAACGGCCTGCACTGAGAAAATTCACTTTCAGATCTACAACAGTTGAAATGAACTTACAACATATGCAAATATAGAAGTTACATACAAAATCCAAAGATCAAGATGTTCATTTTTAGGATGAGATGGATCTGATGCATTGTAAAATGAATGTGAAAAACAAAACTCACATCTGTTCTTTACATGAGACCAATAGCCTGCGGTATATTAGCACAACAACTTTCACAAAGCCATACTGCTCATTTCTCAAATCCTTGTAACACCTCTTCTCCAAGTAAGCTGTGATCTGCAGAGACGCCAATACGCAAGAGAAAACAAGTTAACTGGAAATGACGGATTAGATGCAATTTGTAGGACACTTGAGGTGAGGAGCACATCCCACCTTTGGCACTCGATGAGGATTTCTAGCAACATACTCGCATAGCTTCCCAATCCTCCTCTCATTTGGTCCGTCTTCCTGCGGCATATGTTACTGAAATTAAGTCTGTTTTCAGATAGAATCAACAGCTTCCACATGTAGTATGGTCCATAACCATCCGCGAAAACTACAGCCCGTTTAAGGGTAGCCGAGTTGTGTGAACAAATAGAAAGAGGGCCATTATATAAGCCATTGTCATCTCATTATTGGGGAGAGCTAGTGAATAGTTGAACGATTCTAATGATGGAGACAGAAAAATAGTCGAATTGGTGCTCTAGGCAGCTCATAATGGGTAATGCGCAACACGCCAGTGTCAATTGCACTGGTTCAATTTCTAAGGTGAGACCAAGGCCCCACGAAAATGCAGCTGAATAGCTGATGGCAAGTAAGGAGAACCATGGACGCGGACGTGCGGAAGAAGGGGGACTTGTCAACCTGCTTCGCGGGGAAGATGTCCGCGAGGATCTTCTTATAGCGCTTGACGGGCTGCCTGGAGCGGGGACGCAGCGAAGGGCAGAGGTAGCAGAGCCCACCGCACGCCGGCAGCACCTTCCTCGACACCACCCCCGAGACCGCGCCGTCGAGCCCCATCCCCGCCCCCGCCTGTCGATCCTCCTGCCCGCCGGGAACCCCCACCGCCTTTCTCCCGCCCCGACCTGCATCGTGGAGGCGCACGAAATGACGGCGCATTGCATGGAACACCCGATCGGAATGGGTCAGGCAACGCGGGGGCCATGAGAATCGAGAAGCCGTTTGCGTTTACCTGCGCAAGCAAGCTAGCTCGCGGGCGCAGTGGTGCCTGAGTAGGAGTAGACGGCGGGAGGCCGACGATCTCCGCCGCCGCTTCCGACCTCGCCTGCCTGCCTCCGCGTCGCGCCCACGACGGCGGAAAGAGGGGGCGCGCGGGCGGCCGCGGCGGACGAAGAGGTGGGAGGCGACGCGCGCGCACGAGCACGAGTTTGCTTGTTTGGCGTGGGGAATCGAATCCAACCGAATTTTGAGGACGTGCCGAGTTTACTTGTTTGGCGTGGGGAATCGAATCCAACCGAATTTTGAGGGCGTGCCGCGTGCGAACCAGATGGTCCCACCTGCCAGTCGTGCGAATGGGGCCTACTCTGCAGCCTCCTAGCATTCTCCCTGTTTTTTTCTTCTTCTTTTCTCATCACGTCAATCGAGCAGGCTCCAACTGGCGTAATCCCGTTGCTTCGTTTGTTTTTTTTTTCTTTATAATAACAGACGTCACTATTCACAAGCTTGGGACAAAAAGGTTATATTGTTCTTGATTTTTTTTTTTGTATAGTAGGTAAAAGAAAAGGTAGATTTTGTTTTATATAAGGAGATGGATAGGTATTACAATATACATCTTCATGCTAGATTTACAGACTCACAACATCCAACACTGCATATATGTGTTACACATCAGTATACTATTTTTATTTTTCACCATGCACATATATAACTAGTATAATACACATGCTAACGTCCCGGGTTCATTTCAGGGAAGCACACAAAAAGAGATAATTATCTTCAATATCATTTATTACACTCAGTTGTCATTACCGTGACGAAGTGAAAATTTGTCTTCTCCATCAGCCCCGCATTGCTCTCCAAATTCGATTGCAATGGAGCACTAATCATCAATCGGTGGTAACCATGACAAATTTGATCACTATATGTATGCTTATGCTGCTGGCAACAAAGTCCATTCATGAATAAAAGCCAGCCATGTACATTAGAATATTTTGGCTAGTCACTACAAATGATTGAAGACATCCAAACGGTAAAAAGTTCACATACAAGTCAATGAATGTTGAAATATAGATGACTTATGTCTGATATGGTGCTTCCACATAATACATGCAACTCAGAGCGAACCCAGTCCAACTAGAAGGAAGATGGTTTGATACAAAAGACTTTATTCACTCCAATGCTCCAAATCAGGATGGGGACCTAATCCTGCAACCGGATGGATGAAGTTATTATAACGTTGAAACTGCCATTGCAAAAAGAAAAAAGGTTCCTAAATTTTTTCTTAATTGCTTTCCATAGTTGCAGTGCTCACACATAATTTGGAGGGTAAACTGTTCACAGTGCAGAAATAGTTTTAACTAAAAAAGTAAAGACGCACAACATTATAACTGAAAAGCCTGGGCCAAAATTCCTACCTGCTGGAATGCTCATATGGACTCATTTCTCTTCTTTGCACAAAGGCCACGACGATACTCACCAAGAGCCCAAATAGGGAACAAGTTGCGGTAGTTGGGGTAGTTGAAGAAAAGGGAGCAGTTGAAGCATCCAACGTGCTCCTGTTATTGAAATGCAAGTACAGTCAACAAAATTAATATGACCTCTGATAATCAAACACCCTACCAAAATATGGTAGTTAAAAATTCCAAACACCTAGAAGAGTGCATTGCAATTATGCATCTATGAAATATCTAAATAGGTTTCTCAAACGTCCACCCCACACCAAATGAACTTGAGTTTATTAGACATAATAATGCATTCATTGTCATGTTTAAGGCACATTGTATGAGGCGGTTTGCCTTACATGTACCGCAACTATAAATCATTTAAAGAGGTGGCCCATTTCTATAGTGCTCTAGGGGATTTTTGGTAATAAGGTTCGCCTTTGAAAATAAAATTAAGTCTCCATAAATTAATTTTGATGTACTGGGTTTGAGTATGAGTAATTTTATTATCTAATGCTTCAAATCCGTTAGCATCTAAAAGAATACAGAAAGCTCTCTAAAAAATTCATACGCGCAACCCCTCAAATGCTTGGAATCTTAATTGGAAAACCAGGAACCGCTAGCTTAACCTGGGTCCCACTTGAAATCACGTCGCGCCCATGGCCGAGCGTGGGGAGTTTCTAATCTCCCATGCCATGCCCTTGTCGCCCATGATCAGCAGTCTAGCAAGACGGGTAGGTTCTGGGTCCATAAAACTACGGCGCGACGAGAGGCATATCAAAACATGACAAATCCAGCATACACATGCATTGGATATCATTGCAAGGAAGCTAGCTAGAATACAAAACAAAAAAACAATGATCTCTACCAAATAAAAAAAAACGTAACTCACCACATAGATGTGAAACAAAACCTTAGAACAAAAAAAAAAAAAAAAAGATCGAAACTATTACACACCATTAGGAGACTTAACAAGCCTGATCAATGAAGGCAAATAAAAATGATCAGATGTATATGAATTCACGAGTCCACGTGAAGTTTATTCAAAAGATTATTGTCCTAGTGCAACACAAGGGCATGTATCTAGTGACAAAAAAAAAATTATCTACTCTTGTTGTGCTAATTCAATTGTAGTCTTGTGATTACCATTTATAGCATATCCACATGGATATTTTTTTTATTCAAAAATGTAAAATAAATTCGATTGTGCAATTACATATTATACTCACCCATTATATATATTGTTTGTACACATATCCATATTCGACAAAAAATGGGTGCCTTGTTACACTATGTTCCATCAGATTTTAGGAGTAGTTAGGAGAAATACAAGATCACTTGCTACTAATTTGGTATTTTGAACAACTAAACTTTCATGAACCATATTGTAATGTTATATAGACTTTACGGAACCTTAGAAACATATTTATGTTCATCAAATTTCATATTTGTCATGTTTTTCTTGCTTTTAACTATTGCTTTTTTTTTCAAAAAAAAAAAAAACGCTTATCTGTCATAGCTACGCTATAGTTGCATAGATTTTAAAAAAGAAAAAGGTGTTGCTATTGTCCATAGCTAGCTATTTAAAACTTGGATATAATGAATTACTATTAACAAAATTGGAATCTTACTTGCTGTGGAAACTCTCTGTATCCAGCTGCATATTGATCAATTCTTTTGCAGCGTGATGTAATGGTGTTGGATCTCGCTCAATCTTGTGTTAGAAAACAATTATGTCAATATAATACTCAATAGATTGATAAATCATAAATTCTTGTCAATATGTAAAGTAAATTTATGAATGCTATGTACCTGTCCAGCATAAATTAAAAGCGAGCATTGCCCAAGCAAGTATTCACAGCGTGAGGACGGTCGCCTTTGATATTTACATAAACCTATTTAGAATACAAATGGGGAGGGAGGGGAGGGGACAGATAGGTTCCATTCAAAGATTAATGCACATACTTACTAAAAACCACATAAATATGTTTTTTACGTTGCATTACACTTTATGCCCACTTTGACTTGCTAGGAACTGAGACTAAAAGCTTTGAGTTGTTGTATGTAGGTGTATTAGTGGAGCAACTCATATTGAGAGAAAATAGAGTGAGCATAGTTAGAACAAAAGAATTTAACATACATAGTAAATCAATAAATCTCTAATGATTTGAAGACATGTTGAATAAGCATATTCACCATATATAAAGTATCTCGTGTCAATTTGTTAGTAGTATCTTGAACAAAGACTCAACAAATAAAATTGTGTGCCCTCATCAATTATCAATAGTAGACAAATTGGACTAAAATGGTCTAGAGAAGAAGGAAACAAAATATATATGATTACCCTGAGTTTTAATAGAGACATGACTTTCTCCCCATCCACCGGTACTAAGTTGCTTTGACAATAAAAGTTGCATGCTTTCCGTATGGAAGAGCTATTCTTGCACGTTCTTCCTAAAGCAACTAAACCTTTGATTGAAAAGAAGGCCCCATAGGTGAAACATATACCCCAACTGGCTAACCTGCAAAAACAACTAATTGTGTTATAAATTAATGGTATACAAATTCTCTAGTTAAATGATGCATTAGGACAAACCATGAGCCATCTTCACGTTGTCCGCTCTCAATAAATCTTGTTGCATTTTTATACATGTTTCTATCTCTTACGTGCGGTAACGGGATATAATTCTTTGAACGATATCAGAGCTTGGAGCACCGTGGAAGTGCATTCTGGGTGACTGCCATTTCATAATGCAACAAGAGTTTATTTCATTGTGTGAAGTGAAACATTTTTTTGTAAGCGGGATCTTTTGCTAAAAATATGCCATTTGCATGCATCACTTACGGGTAATCGACAAGCATGTTTTGAAAGCTCTCACAAGGATTGAGAATCTAGTTAATTAACAAAAAATGTCAATATAGTGGAGTTGGAAACAATAAGATACATTAAAATAAAAAAGATTAAGGTAATTGAGTATGAACTACATCTTCCTAATGGGAAGTAACAAGAACATATAAGAGCTCTAGCCTATAGAAGCTTACCTCTATCCATGAGGAAGTTCTTTGACACTCATATGTAGAAAAGGTACCATCTTTGTTCTACAACATAGAATGATTATCCATTTGAATTATCTCAACAACTTAAACCAATGCTAGCACAAACATATTTTTAAAAGGATCGAGACAAAAGCAAGCATGACATTGTTATAACAAAAATTTGATGTTTATCGATAGAAATTTGAAAGGTGAATCAAATTTGTGCAAATTGTATAGGAAGGTGTCGTTAGATTCCTAGCACATGCGTAAAACTTGGTTCCTTAAGAGAATTATTCATGTACACAATACACTTCGTCATACCATCTTCGTAGGCTTGGTGTAACAAACTTATTTTATATCGCCAAAGACAAAGTTTGTCACTTATAATTTCCATGGCGTACAATAGCATAATTGATAGCAGGTTTTGTTTTTCCAATTTTCTAGGGTATCAAACAAATGATGACATCACATCCGACAATTGAACTTTTTAGAGAATTGCACCGCAAAAGATAGAAGGCAATCGACAAAGCATCATGTAACCTCTCTCTTTCTATTGGATCCCCAAAAAGGTTGTTTTTGTTTGAGATCTTTGACAACAACAGTATAGCCTAGAAATAAAATCCTGTTAAGTTGCTTTACAATAGAGAAAATAAAAAGGCATGCAAGTGGACAACATGTCAAGTATATCATTTTATTAATTACTAGTTACACATACTAACATTATACGGTACTTAATGACCTTAGTTTTATTTATTAATACAATGTCATGTAGCTCTCCTGGTTTGAGGAAACGAAAGTAGTTTTACTCATCTATGTTGAGGGTTGAGGCAAAAAAAACCTAAACAAGATGGAATAACCTTAAGTGCTTCTCCTGTGGTGTCAGATACAGGCCACCCATTGTCTGTAGATGAAAGTGTCCATGAACCCTTTGATCTATGACGATGCCATTTACTTTGGTCACCAGGATGGTTCTTCAAAACCTTCATGTACACAAATGCATATTGGGTTTCATTATTGCTCGCAAATGGTCAATTTAAAACTTGCCATGATTTTAAGATAACCAAAAGAAACCTGTGAATTTTTCATGAACTCATAGGCTCTCTGAATAGTTGGACCATACTCATTGACAAGATCTGTAGCACAAAATGCTTGAATTATCAATGATGTTTCCCAGCTCTGGCAACCATCATACACCTATCATGGTAACACACAGCCATGCTTACAATTGAGTTATATCATGAGGATTTCTTTTGAGGCATATTCAGCATGTGTCCAAAATATTGGCAATCGTTCACTAATACTACAATACTTCCCTACAACTCACAAAAACAACTATTATATACCAATACTCTAATGTCTACTAACTAATACATAGATGTGCAAATAAGAAGATTATTTACACTACCATTATTAACTAGGGCAATTTCAAGGGAGCATAACATTCTAAGTGTATTAAGCACATAATTCCTATATGTGGATTAAGCATAGTTGAAAGCATAAATCTATTGTTGGTTTATTCTTTGGAAAAGATGCAATAATGATGGTAGTAATTAGATAAAGAAAATTATTACAAGCTATTAGCTTAACTTATGATTATAGCTCAATAGAGTATCAATAGTGAGAGAATCATGCTAGCATGGCATACATACTATCAAGTACCATAAGTGCATAGAAAGGTGAAAATTTATACTTGTGCCTTCATGCCATCTTCTCGAAAGCCATAGGAAATCTGGTATCCGTGCAAGGTGATGCTTGAATGCATTTGAATTTGGATCCTCTACCCAGCAGCAAACCATGTTTAAAGCCTAAATAACAGAGTAACCAATATTAACATGCATGCAATCGGAAGGATCATGATACACATGACAATTAACAAGAACCAAAGCACAAGGTTTAATAATAAGAACACAACAATAGAATAGAAGCATGGCCAACTAAAGTGTTAGTAATGACACATTAACTTTTGTAGATATTTACCTTGTTCATAGAACATATGCCTAGGTATTGTGTGTTCTCATCTTCATAATGGATATGCTCCATGAGGATTCCGAGAGCTCTCTCCCCTCGGTTTGTTGATGGGCCAACCTGCCAAAGACGGTTCCACATACCTATAAAGTGAAGTCCAAACAACATTCTGCAACATTGTACGTGGAGAGATGAGGTCCTCCTGAAATGCCCAAAAGAAAATAAAAATGTAAAAATGGGCTTAAGAAAACAGATCTTATTAGTATTAGACCATCATATCATTGCGAGTAGAGCAACCCAAGGTTCTCTTACAGTTTGATAGTAGTAAGAATGTAAACATGAAAGCCTAACCCCTCTCTCTTTTTTTATAAGATATCTTGTGTACCTAGTTTGAATTGTTCTCTCTTCTTTATGTTTTTAATAAATTTTTGTAGCGGCTTTGGCCTCTCTAGTTTACTAAAAAATAAACACAAACATGGACTAAGCCGGTAAGTGGTTTTGTTGTTTAGAAGTTAGGCCCAGCATACCACCCACACACTATAGTAGTTGTCTATTGTAGACCACCTCTCTCCTGGAATGAGCCTAGTTACACTGGACAACCATCCAAAGGTACATACAAGTTACGACTCTAGGGCTAATCTAGATACCAATCTAATACTATCTTGACAACTGAAGTGGAGGTGGTGGATGATCTAGCAATCTAGGATGATAATCCAACAAAGACCACAAATTTCTAGAGATGCTAATGAACTGTAGAACTAGAAGGGAAGTGGCAATTAAACCTTTGCACATTTATTATGAGTATTGCTCCAGTCAATCTTGTCATACGGAGTGTCATATATCTCCTCTCTTAGTGCCAATATAGTTGGTGTAATTGGTCCAACAAATTTCTTGCCATAAAGATAAGCCATTGCGTATATACCATACGGGTAAAGCACCGAGAATTTCCCTAAAAGGATAGAGTCATTAGATATAGCAAACTTATTTCAATAGATCCATTTGTATGCAATGTATAAAGGACTAGAAATTGGAATGACACCATTTTACAGAAGGAATCTATATACTTGGATGAAATGGAAGAAATTGAGGAGCGAGCCACAGTTCAGGGGAAAATTGGATTATTTCGACCAATCAAACAATCCAAGTACCTTCAATTGATACAAAAGCAAGGAAGGTGTCAATGACACTAACATGAAGAATAAGAGGTTATAAAAGAGAAACAAGTAGTATTTATTTTCCAATAAGACTCCTAATAATATATATATATATATATATATATATATATATATATATATATATATATATATATATATATATATATATATATATATATATATATATATATATATATAAAACTAGTACACATTTACGGTTCACAAATTAATAATACCGAAAGCCATATCTTTCCCCACTGGGGAATCAAGGTTGCACCACCATGGGATAGAATCCAAGCCTGCCCTTTAGCCAACACATCGTTGTTGCCATATAGCTCCTCGCCGAGAAGCCTCAGGGTGATGTAGTTTGAGCATGTGCCAAACATGGTACTCGAACCTAGGAGAAGTGTGTTCCATCCACCATCTTCGTTCTATGCATTGTTTATTTGGTGAGTAAATAAAAACTATTCTTAATATTGGCATTATACATCCAAAGTGAATAATTTGGTATAAATGGAAGGCCTTATCCAACAAGGCCCTACTGAGAGAGGATAATCCAAGAGAGAAGTATGACATGCCTGGTGGTTGTAGATGTAGCGACATATCTCACGCTTATGTTCTGGTGATATGACAACATT
The DNA here is from genome assembly GCA_015847255.1 of Hyparrhenia diplandra. Lineage (NCBI taxonomy): Eukaryota > Viridiplantae > Streptophyta > Magnoliopsida > Poales > Poaceae > Hyparrhenia > Hyparrhenia diplandra. The sequence continues at coordinate 29,306 of JADLZK010003645.1, forward strand.
CAGTGATCCAGTGACATACAAGGCAAATATCTGCATATATGAACATCAGAACATGCTAGAATATTTTATCCATATCATCAATCAGTCGTTTACAAATAAAGAAGTAAAAACCATGGTGTTTTGCTCAGAAATAACACGCACCAAACCAGACATGATGAACATGACCCCACTGAAATCACCAGGCCAGTGCCCATCGCTCGATTGCAATGAAGAGAGCTGATCCATGGCCCTCCTCAAGGAGTTCAATACAATTTCTTCAGTGACTTGCTCATCCTCCTCAAGCTTGATGTGTGGCAAATCACGTTGGTATATGTTCTGCTTTGCGCACTGCGACGAGAATAGAGATTTTTATGATCATTAGCTAGCTGCTAAAACTTTTTGATGTAGTTTAAGCATTTTTCAAATAATAGAATGAGTACCAATTAATTACGAAATAAACAAAGAAAACCGCAAGAGTTGTGATGAAAACTTTGGTGCTTCAATTACCTCACCATGCACATGCACAAATAGTCACTTAATCACACGTCGAAGCTCTCAACGCCAGCTACCACGGACATCCTTGCCGGCACTGTCTCCTCCTCCACCGCTGCAAGGGTAAATCCACCACCGTCTGCCACCATTGGCAAAAGGCCACCTTAGACGGTTGGGGCGGGTGCTACTAGTGCCACACGCAGCTGGCTCCGGCCTTGAGAAGTGAGGAACTACAATAGCGTCGTGTCACACCCAGTCCAGTTTGGTATTTAGCCCATAGTGGTCCATGTGGATGTTATGAAATGTTGTGGAGAATTTAGTCCCACCTTGGTTGCTTAGAGTGTGATAGACCAACGTATAAGGCTTCAAAGTCCATCCCACCATCCCTGGGTTAATTCTTTTACACGAAGCAAGGACGAAAAGCATAAGTGAGATGTTGGTAGGTGTGGTCCGCTTAGCGTGCAAATTGGATTTGAGCCGTCTGGACTCTGGGGGCGTTACACGCCTTTCATTTAGAGGCTACCGGTCGCCGGGCACCGCCGCACCGTGATGCACACAAAGGTACAAAAAGGACTTTCCTATTCTACCCACGCAATGAACGATCCTTTGGTTCATATAATAATGGCCCAATTAGTGTATCGTGGTTATTTGAATTCTTTCACAATAATTTAAATGATTTTTTATAAAATATTTTATAAAGGCCATCAGATCAAACTAATGGCATCTTTGCATCATTCAATTCTCTTGGCGATTGAGGGGTTTAGGGGTAATTTAGTTCAATTCTCCCTCAATACCCTCCGATTCGAAAGAAAATGGTTGAATCCAAACTAGCCTAAATTTTTTGAAAAACAAAAGGCAATCAAATTTAGCAAAGAGACGTATTGCCACTCAATCGTAATGCATATTTGTTCCATTCGTTTGGCTTTTCCCACGTTCACCGTCGACTACCACACATTTTTTTGTTCCATGGCGGTTTTTCCCTCAAACGGTGAAAAACACACAACAAAAGCGGCTCAGGGCGAGCATGTACGAGCAAAGTAGAGGCGGGCAGGGTGGAGGGTTAGGCACGGGCGGCCATACGCGACGGGCACTACCGAGCAGCTAATTGAGCGTGCACATGCGCTGGTCTTGATCGAGTAACTGGGCGTGGAAGCGTCGGTGTAGGGAGCCCTACCAAAGATGCCCTCACACGTTTGATGGTTACTTTCAATGGGCGATACTTGAAGGTTTTGTTTCGTACTCTTCCATTTAAAATTATAATAAGTTATTTCATCTTTTTAAAATACATAATTTTTGCTACACTTGGATATGCGTTATGTCTACATATATACATAGTAAATGCTATGTATCTAGAAAAGCAATAATGACTTACAATTGAGAATGGTGTGTGCATATAAATATATACCTGCAAACGCATGAGGAGGTCGGCAGACTCCTCCTTTGGAAAGCGGTGGTCGGTGAAGTCTTGACGCAACCTCTCCACCTCGGCGCGCTCCTCCGGCGTACCAAGGTCGGGGTCAAACTCCCACACGGCTCGCCCCAAGAAGTTATTTGTCGACGCAACCACGGCCCACCGCCCTCGCCCACCTTCAGCCTCCACATGATCGATGCCGCAAATTAAGTGCACCTTCAATGCATGCTGACTTGTGAGCAAACTCTAAGCATGTTGTTTTATATTTTAATATAAAAGAGTGAAATGTTTTCTCTTGATCAAGAGCTCATCTCATACATTCTCTAAATAAATATTGTATGAGGTTGCCACGTGTTGCTATTCATATTATGAGTTATGTACTTGTACTAAAACTTAATTAATACTGGTCCTGTTTTGGATGCACTTATATTCACCTCAATCCATGTGTGTTGGAGTGGATTGCCGCATGTGAATTGACATGGTTACAAGTACATCCAAATAAGCTCATCTTAGAGTTCAATAGCATATTTGAAGTGTAATTGCTCGCCGTGCCTACTAACTATCTCATAGCGCTGAGGGTGACCTAATTAACTCCAAGCTGCTACCGCTGATGATTCACCAAAGACGACCACACTCATCGCCCTCCACTTTTTATTAGGTACTAGGCGCAATGTTTTAGTATGTCTAGTTAAATCATATATAGAAAAATCATAATCATCATCATCATCATCATCATATATATATATACATACTCCATTCCAATTATAACTTTGTTACTTGCAAACTCTATATACACTTATTATTAGTATATATTAATTGGAACAGGTACATATATGCAAACAAATTTTGTGAGCTTTTTTGAATCTTTGATTCGAGTGCAGGTGCGTGCTAATATACTAGTAAAAAGCAACGAGGAGTATCAATAGTAATAATCCTGAACAGTGTGCAAAGGATCGGATAGAATTCTTCATTACCGTTGTGTGTGCTAGCAAGAAGAAGCAGTCCGCCGCCGTGTAGCCGTAGTTAGCTTAATTGGCTAGAGAAGAGGAGCTTCCTTGGGGTGTGACTCGTGATGTGGAGGTTCCTACCAGAGCACGGCCGGTTATATTTAAAAGACCACTTCTAGGAGCTGAGGCTGGCTACGTCGAACTCGCGCCACTGTCCACCGACCACCGGGTTGAGTTCTCGGCTTCTCGTGCCGACACCACCGTCTGCCGTCCACGGTCCAAGAAGGCAAGAACCACGACGTGGATCGATTATATCAGAATTCGAAAAGCGGAAGAGAAATAGATGTGAGCAGACGAGGCCTATCTACTAATTAATCAACGCCACGAGGTCCATCCAAGCGGAGGGGTAGCCCATCAGACCTATCTAGCTTCCCTCCCTAGTATAGTCTATCACCATGTTATGTACGTATGTATGTGTATGTTTCAAATATATATCACATATATATTCAGTATTTTCTTTTTTTTTTTTAGGTGTGGACTGTGGAGGCCGCCGAAGGTTCGTCAGATTGCTGCCTCCGCCGCTAGCTGGACGGACGCGTCGTCACTCGTGAATCGTGACGCGCGAGCCATTGCCTGTGACATAGGACTACGTATAGACATTGCCTGTGACATAGCCTGTGACATAGGACTAGTAGCTCGATCGGCGTTGATGTCAAATTATACATAGTACAATAGTTGGCTGTTGTGTTTGATTTACAGTATTTTGAGTAGCAACTAGGACGATTTATATATGTCCTGTCCTGCGTTACAATTATTAACGTTTTATTGCATTATCATCATCAAAACAACTGGTGCCTCGGAGATGTCGCTCTGTAGCTGGTCGTCTTGTACAGACTTACGTGATCATTCATTGCAAGCACCGGATCACAGCGTCGTCACGCGGCAATGCAAGGAGAAGCTCGAAATCACCGAGGTGATTGGCTAGCCGGTGTTGGCAATGTTGGAGAACCTATGCTCGATGTTGTGGCAGATAAGGCTATGTTTCAATTAGTTGAAGTTACAACCAAATTTCATGTTGTACAAGAGCCTGTTTGTCACAGCCGCCACGGGGAGGGTGGCGGCTACACTGGCCGGGCGCGCCGGGGACGGCGGAAGCTGGCGGCAGCGCGGGGGGGGCGGCGGCGGTTCATGCCAAGAGCAGGAAAAAAAAAATATTTCTTTATTGTTTGTCTCTAAGAGATTACATCCGCGTGGTTTATATAACCCTCCTATAGGACTTGTATCTTAGGCAATCTCTAAAGGTTTCCTTATAGATTGGAATACCTTTTATAAGCAAATTCTTATTCTTTTTCTAATAGGAGACTTCCTTATATCGTGGAAATATCTCCTTCACACCAAAAATCCTAATCTTATCCTAACCGAACTTTTACTTTAATTACTGAAAAAATTACAGAAGGGCGGCGGCGGAGGGAGGGCGCGCGGCGCGGGCTTGGGCGCCCCGCCGCCATGGGCCCCATCGCTGGGGTGTGACATCTCTCCCTCTTCTCCGACCGGCCTGTCCTCGCGCTGGATGAACGCCCACTCTATGACACTTGGGGCAAGTTCTGGAGTGAAAGAATTGCAACAAGCGTGGTTGCCTGTCTTGGCTCACCACGGATACGTGTTAATATATATACCGCATACATACTTGGTTTACAAGGAACCGGTTGGAGGATATCCTATGGAATATATCTATCTTGTGATCTATCTATGGAATATCCAACCGGCACATCATGCCTTGGCGTGCACCATAATCACGGTCATTTGCCGTGTCACAAGATATGCACGTCCTACACAATCTATCACGAAGTGATGTTACAATATATTGTTACAACCATATCTTCTAACATCCCTCTCAATCTATACTTTGTTTGTTCTATAAGGTTTAGATTGCTTCTGAATTCTTCAAACTTGTTCCCGGCAATGCCTTGGTGAATCCATCGGCGACTTGATCTTCGTAGAGATTAGTCTAACCTCTAGTTGTCTTCGAGTAACTCTTTTCTCTTACAAAGTGGAAATCAATTTCTATATGCTTGGCTCTCGCATGAAACACGGGATTGGCAGCTAAGTATGTTGCACCTAAATTATCACACCAAAAACGAGGCTTTACTTTCATCCTGACACCTAACTCTCCAAGCAATTGTTCAACCCACATTATTTCAGCTGTAGTATTTGCCATTGACTTATACTCCGCTTCAGTGCTCGATCTAGAGATGGTGGGTTGTTTTCTAGCACTCCAGGAGATTGTGTTAGCTCCAAGAAAGACTACAAAACCTCCAGTGGACCTTCGGTCATCCTTGGATCCTGCCCAATCCGCGTTCGAAAACCCATTGACAACCAACGGTGAATTCTTGCGAATCCTTAAGCCTGTATTTTCTGAAAACTTCAGATACCTGATGATCCTCTTAACTGCCGACCAATGTGCAGTAGGTTCATGCAAATACTAACAAACTCGATTAACCGAGAACGCCAAATCAGGCCTGGTAAGAGTTACATACTGAAGAGCGCCAACAACACTTCTATACCTTGTACTGTCACCAGGTCCGAGAGGGTCACCATCTTGCTGAGACAACTTTTCCATTGCTGGCAAAGGAGTAGTAACAGGCTTACAATTTGCCATGCCTACCCGAGACAAAATGTCTTTAGTATATTTTCTCTTCGTCAAAATCAGATCGCCGTTGGATTGTTTTTCAACCCCAATTTCGAAATAATGCAAGTCCTCAAGATCCTTAATTGCAAAATCTGCCTTGAGAGCCTGTATAAGCACGTTGACTGCATCTTGAGAAGAGCTTGTAACAATTATATCATCAACATAAATTAACATATATATCTCCACACTACCTCTTCGATAGATAAAAAGTGAAGTATCTGATTTAGATGGAACAAACCCAAGACTCATAAGTTTAGTGCTTAACTTATAATGCCAGGCTCGTGGAGCTTGCTTCAAGCCATAAATTGCCTTCTTAAGTTTGCACACAAAAGAAGGACACCGTGAGTCTTCAAACCCCGGTGGCTGTCTCATGTAAACCTCCTCTTCCAGAACACCGTGTAAAAACACATTCTGTACATCTAACTGCCTTAGACACCATCCTCTTGTTACTGCCAATGACAGAACTAGCCTTACTGTCGCAATTTTGACTACTGGACTGAATGTGTCTTCATAGTCTATCCTGTTTGAATCCTTTCGCACAAGTCTAGCTTTGTAGCGATCAATTGTACCATCGCACCCCGGCTTCAACTTAAACACCCACTCTGGGGTCAATCAGATTCATAGAACGGGAAGGTGGTACAAGAGTCCACGTGCCATTCTCGTTGAAGTGCATCATACTCAACTTTCATCGCATTTTTCCATTCAATGTGACTTCATCGCCTCTTCGGACACTGGGTTCATCGGTCATATAGGAGTTTGCATAACGTCACGGTACCATCGAGATATACCTTAGGTTTCACGATCCCACTTTGAAGCCGTGTATGTGGACGCTGTAACACGGGGAGCAGGTTCTGCGGCTTGTCATCTCTGGAACGTCATCTTCGGTGGCCACCGATCCCTGATTCACCCGTAGAAGATCCAGAGGGCCTCTGGGCTGAGGAGACGCCGGGTGCTCCTCCCGATGTCAATCCCGCCTTGGCCGGACTCGCCGCTAACGGGAACATCCTGGGGACGAGATCGGCCCGGTCGACTACGGTCGGCTGCGGAGATCCCCCCGGGATTGGCTATTTGGGATCTTCTATCCGAGGCGGATCCATAGCTCCCGTATCAACAATTTCATGTATTTCCCGCACATCTTGAAGATCATCTTACGAACAGTTAGTAACATTAGGTGCATGACTACTTACATCCCTGAGGACAAAAAGGATTAAGTCTTTTCCTCGTAGAAGCGATATTTCACTACAAAGACGAGCTCCCGCATTTGGATGCAATGAAGAGAATGGAAAGACGCTTTCATCAAAGATGACATCTCGAGATAGATAAACTCGACCAGGTCTTTGGTTCAAGACATTTAAACCCTTTATGTAGGCTAGTGTAGCCAAGAAAGACGACCGGACAGTAACGGAAGGCCAATTTTCTTGTGTTGTATGGGCGTAGATTAGGCCAACACACACATCCGAAGACTCTCAATGAGGTATAGTTGGGTTTTTCCTTAAGTAACAACTCAACGGGGGTCTTGTTTTCTATAACTCGAGATGGCAAGATATTAATGATGTAAGTGGCTGTGAGAAAAGCTTGATCCCAATACTTGAGTGGCATGGAGACTTGAGCTAAGAGAGACAATCCCACCTCAACTATGTGGCGATGCTTTCTTTTCAAAGACGACCGCTTTTTGTTGGTGGGTATGAGGACATGACACTTTCGGTGTGAGATTCCCATCCGTTGGAAGAAGGAATTAAGTCTCTCATACTACGCCTCCCCAATCGGTTTGCATATGAATAATTTTCTTATTAAACTTTCTTTCTACAAAGTTCTGAAAGTCCTTAAAGACTTGAAAGACCTCGACTTGTGTTTGAGCTAATAAAGGCGGTATATCAACTATAATCATCAATGAAAGACACATAGTAGGTGTAATTTCCTACGTATGTAGCTAGGACCCCACACATCTGAATGAATCTTCTCAAGAGGAGCACAACTTTTATTATTCGAAAGCTAGGAAAAGGTAATTGGTGACTTTTTGCTCTTTGGCAAGAGTCACGTGATGGACTCACTATCACAATCAATGAACAAGGTAACAAATTGTTTTTGATGACTCTCTCAACAATGGGAAAGGACGCATGACCTAGACGATTGTGCCATCTCCACGTGGATGGACGACTCACCAAGCAACTTTGCTTGGTACGTTGTGCTCCTGCCTCTTGGACTTTCACCGGATAAAGACCACGCTCACATCTGCCGTGGTGGAGTATTTTCTTCGAGGCCCGATCCTTTATGAAAAAATGATTAGGATGGAACTCAAGGAAAGCATTGTTATCGGAAGTAAGACGATGAACAGACATGAGGCTTTTGTTTGCACTAGGAACATGAAGGATGTTTTGTAGATGCAAATTCTTGTGTGGCGTATGTAAAGTAGTTTGACCAATGTTACTGATTTTCATACCTGACCCGCTTGCAGTGTGAACTTGATCAGATCCACGATACTTGTCGCGGATTGACAGCTTCTCCAGCTCAGACGTGATGTGGTCGGTTGCGCCACTATCAACATACCAATTGGTATCTACTCCATAATTCGCAGCCCCGGCATTCTTGGTGTAGGGCTGGAATTCTTCTTCAAAGCGGTGCCAACACACATCCGCTTCGTGGCCTTTCTTCTTGCAAACCTGGCAGATCGGTTTGTCCGTCGCCTGTCCACTGTTCTTCGGAGGCAAAGATGGTTTGCCTGAGCCACGTCCACCAAACCCGCGACCGAAGCCACCACGGCCACGACCACGAGCATTGCCGCGTCCACGCGCAGCTGAGTTGATGGAGGAATTCTGGCCGCCAGATTGACCGCCATTGTAGTTGTCCTGGAGCATCTGAAGACGCGCCTCATAGGCCATGAGCTGGGCATACAGATCTGCCAGCGAAATAGGAGTGGTGCGCCCCAGGACCGCATGAGACGAGAGGATTGTAATCATAATCCGGCTGGCTGGATGAAGGTCACAAGTTTTCTCCTTCTTCTAGGATCGGCCTTCCCGCCGCGGGGGAGTTCATCCCCGAGGCTCTTGATCTTTGCATAGTATGCGTAGCAGTCTGCCCGCCTTTCTTGCACGCGGCAAGTTGCATACGTAGATTGGTGACGCGAGCCCGAGATATTGCCTGGAAAGACTCCATCGCAGACACCCCAGGCGCCCGCCGACATCTTCTTGTCGACCACCCGCCCAAGAACTTCCCTCGAGAGAGTTATTCGGGTGGGCAAGTAGCTGTTGGTCCTCCTTGATCCACTTCTTGTACTCCGGGTTGATGATCACCACCTTCTTATCATCCTTGGTCGCCTCCATGGTCTTGGAAGGGACAGGCTTGGTTCCATCTAGGTAACCTTCAAAACTGTGACGCTACGATGCCCGAGATGATCCGGGCTTCCCATAGAAGGAAGTTGTCTCGGTTGAGCTTTTAAATAGGAGGGCCAAAGGGAGAATGGCTGAGTGGTTGGATGAGGATGATGACGCCCATGGCTAGGTTATTTTTGGAAGAGTAGCTCGATTACCATGAAAGAATTGCAACAAGCGTGGTTGCCTATCTTGGCCCACCACGGATACGTGTTAATATATATACCGCATACATACTTGGTTTACAAGGAACCGGTTGGAGGATATCCGATGGAATATATCTATCTTGTGATCTATCTATGGAATATCCAACCAAGACATCATGCCTTGGCGTGCACCCTAACATCATTTGCCGTGTTACAAGATATGCACGCCCTACACAATCTATCTGGAAGTGATGTTACAATATATTGTTACAAACCATATCTTCTAACATGGAGTACCTAGCATGATGAGCTCAACACATAGAACTAATCTCCCATGCACTAGATTTGCGAGGATCATGTTCTCCCCGGGCGGCGGATCGACGTGAACTCCATGAAGTAGTGAAGTAGCTGCGGGTAGATGTACTAATGCACCGCATGCCCCTTCGGTGCTCTCTTGTCTCTTGGCGGGCGGCAAGGAGCGACTTCCTTGGGATGTCGGCTTAGGTGCCGGAGAAGCATGTCGCGGAGGGGACTCTCCAGGAACATGAAGTGATCGTGGTGTGGTGGCGTGATGAACACGGGCATGAGACGCTGCATTGTGACGCCGCGCCGTGTTGGTGGAGAAGCAGCAAGGTTGAGCATCGTACCACCATACATGAAGGAGCCGATGTCGAACATGCAAGGTGAGAGCCGGTGCGTCTCCTGGTCGGCGTTGTTGTTGATGTAGACATTGTCGACGCCGAAGAACTAGCGATCCATGTTGTCGAGGAAGACGATGCGTGAGGGCCCACATGGTGGCGTCTTGGCCACACTCCACCGAGCAAGATGGTCGTTGGGGGCGGCGACGCGGAGGAGGGTGCCGTTTAGGCACCTAGGGTGAGGTAGTTCATCCGACGACGCACCCCCTTTGAAGACGGACGTCCAAGAGGGTCCGATAAAGAGGGGAGGAAGCTGGGGAGGTAGAAGCTGCCATGGAAGATGAGGAAACCGCCCTCCAAGCGTCCTGCCGGAGCGGGGACGCCCGTGGTGACATCAAGGGGCTATTCGCTGCAGTGGTGCTCCTCCTCGATTGTCGCCTCGACGTAGCCGTAAGAAGATGCTAGAGGATGTGTCATAGAGGTCGAGTGCGCCGGGCGTGCCTTGGGCGCTTGCCAAGGCGTGAAGTGAAGCAGGCGGTAAGGGGAGGCCGACCGCACGGCCCCGGTCCCGGGCGCCCGTGTTGATGTGTGGAGGTGGTGCCCGCATGAACGCCTTGGCCTGTCCCTGCCGATAGTATGCCAGCTCGTTGGATGCGAAGTCCCAGGTCACCTGCCCCAGGCTTGCCAACCATGGCATGCCGAGGATGACGCCAACCATGGCATGCAGAGGATGACGCCAATGTCGCCGCCGATGTGTAGGACGAGGCATCGATGTCGAAGATGTGGTTGTTGATGCACTATCTCATCAACGTAATGTGGAATCTTAAATAATGGCTATCTTGGAAATTCAATTCGGGTTATTTGATCAACTAAGGAAGGAAATAGCCTTCAAAGTGATGAAGCCATCGTACCTCATTGACTCTATAATCAATGGAAAAGACCCCCTTATGGGAGGTACATAATGGTTTGATCTTGTTTAATAAAAAGGTATGGCTCTCCCGATCATCAAAACACCTTCAGCCGATTCTACATGCAATTCATGACTCAACTCATGAGGGCTTAGAGAAAACACTACACAGATTTTGTCAAACCTTCTTTGTTAAGAATGATAAACGTGTCATACAACAATTTGTGAAGGAATGTTTAGTACTCCCTCCGGGATGGTATTAGAAGTCGATTTAGGACAGCGACACGGTCTCCAAAACATAACTTTGACCTCTTATTATTATAAAAATATTTATAGAAATGTGATATATGTATACTTTTATCAAAAGTATTTTTTAAGACAAATCTATTCATATAATCTTTACATTTACAAACTCAACAACTTAAAAAATTATTGATGATTTATATTCCTGATGTTTGACCCAAACCTTTGTCCAAAAAACGACTTCTAATACCATCGGGAAGGAGTATGTCAATGCAACAAAAAAGAACACTTACATCCGCTTCGGCCTTCTTCAAACATTGCCAATACTAGAACGGATCCGGGAAGACATATCTATAGATTTCATTGAAGCTTTACCAAAGATTGGAACAAAACCGGTGATACTTACAAAGTTGGTTTATCGCCTATCTAAGTATGCTCACTTCATTCCTCTCTCTCACCCATACATCGCAACTTGAGAGCTCGTAGCTTCTTCTCAAAAAATTGTGTGATTACATGGACCGCCTAGATCCATTGTAAGTGACAGAGATGTGGTATTCACAAGCCATTCTCGGGGAGCTTTTAGATTATCAAATGTATTGTTAACACCTACATTTTTATCATCCTCAAGCAAACGGTCCAATTAGAAGTGGTCTACAAAATCATCACAATGTACCACGTTGTTTTTGACCGAGATAGGCCAAAGGATTGGGTAAGATGGCTACCTTGGGCAGAATTTTGTTATAATTCATCATATCATGCCTCAACAAAAAAACAACAACATTTAAGTTAGTCTATGGACGAGACCCCTCCGTGTATTAGAGGCTACAACCCGGGTGAAACTACTCTTCCCGCAATAGATGTTATGTTATCCTAGCGTGATACCTTCCCTTGATCAGACTGCTGATGGTAACCAACCGCAGATAAAATATCGCCAAAACACACCCAAACAACCTAGAAATAGGGATTATAATTCAACAAATTCCATAGTTTTGGTGTTTATTTGGTTTTGTAGGTACCACAAAGGAAATATTCACTTTGGACCAAAATATGAAGAAAAACAATAATAAAAACATTATTTGAAAATGGCCCAAAGGTGACAAATGGCAAACCAAACTAACTTACCTTGGATGGGGCAAAACCTCACACTACAACCACCTGGACCAAGCCCAAGATGACGAATCAAGCCAACCCGCCAAAGCCCGACACCGGGCGGCCCATATATGTACAAGCGCACCGTGAGTCCGACCGGCCGGGCCCAACCCAGGAGGAGGCGGTCACACCAATGCAGAGAACATCGGTAGGGGGGCGCGGCTAGGTCTGATGAACCTCCAAACCACCTATTCCTGGTCGGTTTTGGCCATAATGGAGGGAGGAGACACTTTTCCAAAGACCCCTACTCTCAAGCTATAAAAGGAGGCCCTCTACCTCTTCCCCGAAAAGAGACAACAAGAAGGAGCAAGCAAGCACAAAGTGAGCAAGAGAGTAGAGGGTCTTCCTCTTTTCTACTTCTTCCAATTCTAGAGAGTGAGAGAGGGAAAAGCTAGAAGGTAGTTGGTCCTTCTACCCGTAGTCGTCGGTTGGCCTCTCGGTGTCCCGCGGATCCTAGGAAGTCGGAGTGCCGGGCTTGTCGGTACCATTGGGCCGCTTTGTACCTCTACAAACTTATTACACTTTGGTAAGCGAAGTTTGTGTCGGTCTTTCAGTTTATTATTCTTGAGCATATTATCTTAGTTGTTACCTCCAAGTATAAACTTGCTCAAGTTATTATCAAGATCACCGCTACTATCTCATCGTCATATAAAGGCAAGTTATCTCCTAAATACTTTGGACCTTTCAAAATCAGTAAAGTCATCAGTCCTGTTACATATGAGTTGGACCTTCCATTGGACACCTGTATACACAATGCTTTCCATGTCAGTATGTTGAAACCACACCGGGGTGCAATACCATCGAAGCTTTTAACTACCTCGCCTTCATGAAGGTACACCGGCCCCTAAACTGTAACTTCATTTGAAATCGAGAATCCGTCAAGGGTAGCCGCAGGTATTGATTAAATGGCAGAATCGGACAGCGACAGACACTTCATGGGAAGATGCAGAGCTCTTTCATCAGATCTATCCAGATTTCCAGCTCGAGGACGAGCTGAATCTCCAGGCGGAGAGAAATGTCACACTCAGCAAAAGGATTCCTAAACCGACGCATCGTGGCTGAATATTTAATTATTAAATAGTTTAATAAGGTATTTATATTAATTAAGTTAGAAATAAGTATTCAAGACTAATGGGCCTGGCCCATTAGCAAAGTGTAACCCCTAATATAAATACAAAGGGCAGACCAAGCCGCTAATAAAAAAAGAACAATTTAGGGTTTGACCGCTCTTGCCAGTAGCCCATCGCTGCCTAGACCGCCAGCGCGCACGCCAAGATCACCGGCCCGTGCTTGCCCATGCCGCTCCCTCTCAAAATTTACGCCCTCGTCATCCCCTCGTGTTGACGGTCGAGGAGTCTGTGACGTGAAAGTACTCGGCGAAGAATTGCTAAAAAACTGCCTTTCAAGGAATCCAAGTCGGACTATCCAAAAAGAACACACTTGCGGAACACACAAGTATATTTTTTTGAGATTACGATTGCAATAACAATGCGTACTCACTCAACACGCACGCACACTCCCCCGTATGAACACATGTACGCGAATCCTACCTAATGAGCACCTTGAAGGGACCGCCGCCGACAAACCTTGAAGTTCACAAAGTCAACACAGCGCCCAATGCCGACGGGACACGCCTACCACTTAATGCATAGCTACTGAAAATCCTGGTATTTATCTAGTATTTTCACATATAATCTCCTTGCCTATTTTAACTATATATATTAAAAATAATGGTTCAGATTTAGAAGCCCATGCTATTTTTTATTATATAGTTTTCTTCGTGAGTAAACTACTTTTGAAATTTAGCCCAGTGTGGATATTCATAGCTTTGCTAACTCGCGTGACGATATATCTCTGGTGTTCATAAAGGTCACCATTTTAAATAAACAAATAATGGTCCATCGGTGTGCACCAAATCCCAAAACTCGGCTGGTTTATAGGCCTGGCCCATTTAGTATCGATGTCCGCAGCCCGCCCATCGGTGATCTAAGGGGTTGATTGGTTGCCCGCACTAAATGGTGCAAAAGGGCCATCTGGTCGGACTCGTGTGGGGAGAGGCCTTTTGGTTCCCCGACTAGCACCATTATGCATCCTCTCATTCACTTTGTCCCTTCATCCCGGCTCCCTCCGTCTTCCAAGAGCGAGCTTCCCTCCCAAGCTCGGACAAAGCAAATGTTGGCACGAACCCTAGGCGGCCCTTAGCAGGAGACGACTCCATCCTCGCGATAAAAGGCGCAAGCCGCTTCGGGGTTAGGGGGTTACAGCCTCCTCGCCCGCACATTTTTCTGCCTTCACTTCTCCGTGCGCCCTCTCTTCTTCCTCCCGTTGCTGGTTCGTCGCCGGCGTCTCTCACCGCCGGGCGGACCCTTGCTGGGTCTTTGGTGCTGCGGCTGGTATACCTCCCCTACCCCTCTTCCTCTCCCTCTCAGTCCGACCATGATTTTGTTTTTGTGTTTATTTTGATTTCGATTTGAGCTATACGGATCTGTGCATTTCCGATGTAGATCTACTTGTTTCCTACCCAGATCTGTTGGTTCCGTATGCAATGCAATGGTTCTTTGCTGTTAGTATGCTATGTGGTTGCCATGGTAGCCTTGATCAACGCCACGCCGTTGTTGGTCATGTAGGAAAGCGCTGACGCCTTCGCTGCCTGCACAGGCACGCTTGCCGCATCACAATCAGACAATCTTTGCTGGACAGCTGCACCGTCTTCTCCTTGTTTCTCGCCCCTATGATGGTGTGGTGCCCGGGCTGGTCACTGCAGGTCTTCAAGCTACAGACGATACAATACCACTGATATAAAGGAGGCGTCTATCCATCTACGGAGGTGAACCCGTTATCAGCTACAATTCCATGTTCACGTAGCCATCACTCCATCTTTGTTGTTCTTCAAATATTTCTATATATAAAGGCGCTGGCTAACCATACAAACAGTTACATACAGGATTCAGCGGTGGCGCATGGTTCCCTACACCACGTACCAACACTAACATGATCTTCAGGAATTCAGCTGCTCTGGCCCTGCATCCCCTGCCCATCTCCAACTGATGATAGCACGTCCCCAGAATCAAATCAAGACCTGCTGCAGGTGCCTCATCAGGGCTCCATGCAGCAGCTTCTTGAGCTGGTCGCACTGATTCCACGCTTTGGCCATTGTGTTTTTACAGGAGTTTTTGCTACATATCACACTACATAAGCGAGGGAGGAGAAAACACCAACTTATGTTACTATATGTTGGAAAAAGTGTTACTATCACTATTAGTAACACATTTTTTTGTGTTCCAATTGCCTATGTTACTATAGATTGGTTTTATTGTAACACATTTATTTATCCCACAATCGAAAGTGATTTGGAACAACTGTCTTTCATTGATCTCTGAAATATATTTATATAAGTGAAGGGTGTCACGTAAGGGACACGACTGTTCCCAAAGACATGCCCTCCTGGGAGTAAACCTGTCTAATCCTATCCACTAATCTTGTACTCAATGGATGAAATCGCTAACCGTGAACATGTGTCTACTGAAGGGGTGTCTATTGAAAGACATTGTTTCATAACACTCCTCCTCGATTGAATCTTTCTTGAGATCAATGTAGCTGTAAGCTAAGATTCCTCGAAAAAACTCTATGGGAAAAAATTTGAGGAATATATGAATATGCCACAAAAAACTCCTTTTAAACCTTATTGGAAAATAAGGAGAAAAGTATTTGTTTTGTGGTTTAAATAAATCACTATGTCATTGATATCCCACAAAAATCTCGGAGGGGAAAAAATATTGAAGATACGACATAAAGATAACTCTCCCAAAAACCTCTTAGAAAAAATATGAGGAGCAATATAATATCGAATCTCTCCGTGTACTGGCTAGACCCGACAGTGATTAACTACCATCATGTGGACGTAGTCGGTCGCCGTTATGGCACGAACGCAACCGGTCGCCGTTCGAATTTGAAGCGGCAGAGCCGGCCCTTGGGGAAATGAGCAGCCGCGGCCGATGCCGGGCATGAACGCAGCCGGTTGCCGTTCGTATTCCTTTCAAGCCGCGTTTGATGGTGCCATCCCTTGGGAAATGAACACCCGTGGGTAACAGCTATTTAGAGCAAGTTTAATAGTTTCGTAAAGCTACTCGTTAACTGCCGGGCGCAACGCTGGCCGGACCCGCTACTATTTATGGCATAGCTACACGCGGAGCCGAAGAATTTGCATCACGCGCATGGCCTAGTCACCCCAGCGGTGGCGCGTCGTGAGGCGCCATTTTTCTTCTCTCTCTTCACTTCTCTCTCTCCACGAGATATGAGCGGGCAGTTGCTCATCATAATACTTGCTCTTATACACCATGTGTCGCTCTCTAATCTCTTTCCATAATCCTGTGCAGGCACACTCTCTCCCAACCACACTCTGATCAACAATGGCCGTGAGGAACACTTGCGGTGTCAATCCTTTAACTGGTTACCCGGTTGTGCCAAATCCGGCAGTGATATACGACTGTAGTAGTGTCTATTTTTTCTAGACCAAATAATCCAAGCGCCGGCTGGCCAGCCGGATAAACTCTAGGAAGGGTTCGTTAGCTACAGACGACATGCGAGAACGCGCTGCAGCACGATCCAAGCAAAATGCGCGGCCGGCAGGGGTGTGAGATCCCCTATATGAGGCCGGCGGGCCATGCATGGGAAACCTTTTGGCAATGTGTCTCCGGAATGCAGCTTTCCTTTGGTACGGAGAGGACAAAAAATGCTCCAAGACATAGTCAGCAGCAGCAAGTATATAATATACTAAGTCCTACTAGGCATGCAGTAAGTGACGGCCGGCGACCCGATGGCGACCCATCCGGGTCCGGCAGGGGGTAAAAAGAACAAGACGACCGTACCACGCATGACGCCAAGCGAGAGCTGCTTTCGATGCAAATTTTCCTGCCAGTTGATGTTATAAGTGCTTCGCCCAAACCACAATTCACATATACCACTGCAAGTTGAGAGATTTGTCTATTCAGTTCTTGGTTAGCCATTTGCATACTAGAGGCTACGTACCATGGACTGGCTCACGCGCTACCTTTGCCTCTTCTTGTTGGCTCTCCTCCCTCTCTTGCTCAAGACGAAGCGTGACAAGAATAATGGCCTGAGATTGCCACCAGGCCCATGGCGACTGCCTGTCATCGGCAGCCTCCACCACCTGCTGCTCAGCAGCCCGCTCCCCACCATGCCATGGCTGACATCGCGCGCCGGCTCAAGGCGCCCTCATCTACCTCAAGCTCCGGAGAGGTTCCTGTCGTTGTTGCGTCGTCACCGGGGCCGCTTGCGAGATTATCAAGACGCACGACGTCAACTTCGCCACGCGCCCGATGAGCCCGACGATCAAGGTATATTTTGCTGATGGTGGAGGCTTAGGTGTTCGCGCCATACGGCGCCCCCTGTGGCGGCAGCTCCGCAAGATCACCATCCTGGGCTACTCAGCGCCCGCCGCGCAGTCGTTCCGCGGCGTACGGGAGGAGGAGCTCGGCAGCCTCGTGGCTGCCATCGCACCAGGGCGAGCCCGTGAACCTCAGCCAGAGGATCACCCGTGCGCTCCATGATGGGCGACCGGTTCGAGAGGCAGGAGGAATTCCTGGAGAATTTGGAGGAAGGAGTAAAGATCACCGCGGGCGGGTTCAGCCTCGGCGACTTGTTCGTCGTCGAGGCTGGCGAGCCTTATCAGTGGCACGGCTCGTCGGGCAGCGGTAAACCACCGTAAGATGCTTGAGCTCATGGACTATACCATCAAAAATCATGAGGAGCGGAGGGCAGCCATGGCCACATCCGCAGAGGGAGAAGGGCATCGTCAAGGGGAGGATCTCGTGGATGTGCTTCTGAGGATACAGAAGGAAGGTGGCTTGGAGGTGCCACTCACCAAGGGAATGATCAGAGCCATCATCCTGGTAACGACTACTGCTCACTATGAAAAAATTAACTCACATCACAGATGCATCTGCTACAACACGTCCGTAATAAACGCAAACTATAGACGCGTGTTCCTACAAGCGACTCTAGTAAACCAAACACACTGCACACATGCATTCCAACAAGTGATTGTAGTAATCAAACACACTACAGACGCTACCTACAAACAACTGTAGTAACCAAGCACGTGTCTCTGACAAGCTCTTACCAGAGACTGGTGGGACTCAAACGCGTTTATACACTATTGAGAACAATATTACATACGCATCTGTAGCCTAGACCCGTATGCAGCCCACATCACAGATCACAGATATCACACAAAATAAATTTGTATATACAACATAGATCCACAACTGTTTAGCAGATTGTTCATCACACTAGCTCATCACATATTGTTCGCCTCACGGATGAGCTTTATTCATCCCAGTCTTACACACACAACACAAATTAAAAAAAGATGTCACAGCAATGGACAGCACATGTATCTCCAAGTCTCACAGTGCATCATGATGTCCGTGGAAGGTTTCGGATCAACTATGGACTCATGTGTTTAAGGATGTTGTGTATTCTTCTTGTTTCTTGTATTTGTCTGTAGGACCTTTTCGGAGCAGGGAGTGAGACCTCTGGAAGTACACTTCAATGGGTTATGTCAGAGCTTGTACGCAACCCGAAAGTGATGGAAAGGGCACAAGCCGAGGTACGCGAAAAGCTCAAGGGGAATGCAAAGGTGACTGAAGATGACTTAGTTGAGTTGAGGTACATAAAGCTCATCATCAAAGAGACCCTATGATTCATCCGGTGGCGCCATTGCTTTCTCCCAAGGGAGTGGAGAGTCATGTAAGGTCATGGGGTATGATATACCAAAGGGAACTATCTGTGTTTGTGAATGTTTGGGCGATCGGTAGGGATCCTAAATATTGGGACAATGCTGCGACATTTAAACCAGAACGATTTGAGGCCAGTTCAATTGATTTCAAGGGCACAAACTTTGAATTCACACCCCTTGGGGGGCCGGGCGGAGGATGTGCCCTGGCTTGGCATTTGCGCTGGCAAGCATGGAGCTCGTGCTCGCAACACTCCTATACCATTTTGACTGGAAGCTGCCTGATGGGATGTTGCCAAGTGAATTGGACATGACAGAGGAGATGAGCATTACTCCCAAAAGGAAACACGATCTGTACCTGCAGCCAGTTGTTATTGTGCCACCACATGTATGATTTTATCTATTTTTACATGCTATTTTACCCTAGATATATGCTTTACACATCTAGGTCGTTTGAATTTACAAAATAAGTACATGAAACCCGTTGTTTTTCTTTTGGTGAAATGTTGAAGTTTTCTATGTAAAATGAGTATGAATGGTTTAGAACCCTCATAGTACAATGACATGTTGAAATCCATATAGCTAGTTTGTTAGTTCATCACAAAGCTCTTGACTAGCGAGGCATGGGCAGTTGGGCTACTTGGTTTGGCTAGGGTGTGGAGACACCTCAAAATACATATTTATAAGTTTAGTTTGATGATAATCCTGGTTGTCATGCTCATATGGTACTATGGTCGTGTACACAATCACAAACTTATATATAGAATAGACAGGTAGTCCATGAACATTGATTGAGGAGGCTTCGGCTGCCTCGTGGCTGCCATCGTTAGTGTTGCCACCCGGCGAGGCCGTGAACCTCAATGCCCGTGGGATCGCCGAGCTCATGAATGACATGGCCATGCACTCCATGATCGGGTGAGGAAGGTGGAGGAATCTAGAGAATATGCAGGGAGGGAATAAAGATCACTACTAGGTTCATCCTCGGCGATTTGTCCCATCGTGAAGATGTTTGAGCCGATGGATAGCACCTCGGGTGGTTCTTGAAGAGTGGCTCCCCAAATCCAAGCCTATCGAATGCACCACAAGACACCACCGCCAAGTGAGGTAGCTCAATAACACACGCAGTTTACTAGGAGCCGTGTTTGATGCCCTGTCAAGGAAGGGCACAAGCATAGTCGCCCCGATGTGGAAGGCATGGGGGACATAATGTAGCGCCACCGCATTCTACCCTGCCATGAGGGCTCTCCGCAAACCACTTCAAGGTGACGAGACATGCACCCTTTTTCACCCGGATGGTGTCCATAGGATCCGGTGGCTATACTGCGTGAAGCTGTTCGGCTTGTGGATGGTCTCCACTTTTTGCCCAAGAGTCCAAAAAAAAAAAAGTCCTAGTCCATGTCAAGTTGAGAATAATAAAATATAAGACGAGATGTAAAACTTGTTTTTAGGTATTAGGTTTGTGTCAGTTGAAGTTTGTTAGGTTGTAGCTTGAGGACAAGTTGCATGTCCAAGTGAGGTGTTAGTGTTAGAGTATGTTAGGGGCCTATTGGGCCTAGGCTGGTGGCATAGCCGCTAGGGTTAATTAGAGATAGGTCACTTGCTTTAAGGGCCAAATAAGCATTGCTTGAATCAAGTAAACCTCTTATATAAAAGAGGAGATGTATCAATCTTAATCAAGCAAGAATTAAGAAGAAAATCCTTCCTCATTTTGGCAAGCAAGGGCCAAGACCGCGGCCATCATTCCTCAGTATTTTTGCAACCCCAACCCATGAATAAAACCCACAAGCATTGTAGCTCTTCAGTTATCTAGCTGTTGCTTCTGCCGACTCTCTCCTTCTACACTAGCTTCCATGATATTAATATGCATGTCTCCCTTAACCAAGGTTCAAGATACATTATATGTTCGAGAAGTGGAAAAAGTATAAAAAGTGTAACTCTTTGCTTGTTACCTAGCATTGTTTGGTGTATTTGGAAGACTAAGAATGACTTACTTTTAGCATCAATCATCAAATCTCCAAAAGTTATTACTTATAAGATTGTAGGTCTTTGAATAGTAGAAGAAGATGCTCGATGACGTGTGGCTATGCGTGGGGTTAATACCATTGGGGTTAGCTTCGAGTGTCGGCAAGCCCCGGTGATTATGGGTTGCTAAAAAACCTTTGATGGCCAATGTTGGCGATTGCTATTTGCCTTGCTTTTGCTTTTTCTCTTGCTTTGTTTGTTAAGAGTGTAGAGGTGCTATGTATCTTGTTGGGATGAACCTTTCGCTGTAAGTTGGTTTCCCCATTAGTACCGCTTTGCTTTCAATATAAGAAGGGTCATAAGCCTTTGGTCTAATAAAAGTATAAAATACTACATAATTTGAAGTCTCCACCATGCTTTCAAAAAAAAGAAGATGTCATTCATTTTTATAGTGTCTTCACCAATTTGTATATGTTTTAATTACCTATGTTGAACTTGTTTTTCCAGGGAACACATGGGGAAAAATGATGAGGAAACTTACTAACAAAAACATACTAATTGTATGGGTAAAAAGATAAAGAAAACTTTTGTGTTATATAACAATATGTATTTTACAGCCCCACAACATCCAACATTGTATACATGTGTGTGATAGCCACACTTACATGAAAGTAAAACTTTTTTGCCTCTTAGAGATGTAGGTTGCTTTTGTTTTTCAACATACTATATTCTATTATGCTCACAGAGACTCATATTTCTCTTCTTTCCATTTAATACTACCAATTTATATTAAGAGCCCGATGGGGAACAAGTTTGCGGTGTTGGGGTGCAATTTAAAGAAAAGAGAACAGCTTGAAGCAACCGACATGCTCCTAACATCAAAATGCAAGCCAAAGGGTCGTGAAAACAACTTTGACATTTGATAATCAAACACCCACACCACAAAATTATGCCAAAAATATGGTAGAAGTTGTAAAGTTCAAAATTGCACTACAAGAATGCATAAAAATTATGCATCCCTAAATATCCAAATAGGTCATCTAAAAATTAGTCCACTATGCACCATATAAAACACGCTAGATTCATGAGCTTGAGTTTAGACATATATCGTACCCTTGGTCGCCATGTTTATGGCACATTTCCAGAGGGGGTGCCACTATGCAGATGGCATCCAAAAATCATTTTCAAAGGCTTAACCTATTTTCACAATGTTGTAGGAAATTTTTTGGGGATGGTGTACCCTTTAAGGTCCACCTCTAAAAAAAAAAATGCTAAGATCAGAATCGATTTTGCAGTAGTAGGGACTTGAGTGTGAATAATTTTATAATCGATGTTTAAATGACAAAAGGCATGCTCTATTTTTATCAAGCTTAATTCAATTATAGCTATTAGCTATGGATTAATCATTCATGTCAGATCCATAGGGATATTTTTATTGAAAATATGAAATGAATTCTATTGTGTAGTTAGCATATTCTAGCCACCAAAGATTTTTTATTTGGTCACATATCAATATGTGACAAAAATGGCAAAAACCTCATTATTTCAACACTAATATGCCATGCCACATGATAAGGTTTTTCTTATATTCCACAACTAATGCGTTCCATCAATTTTTAGAACAAATTAAGAGAAACATAACAAGTTCATTTATCAATATGATGTATTACCATCAGACATTAAAATGGAATCTTACTTGTTGTGGAAATCTCCCCTGCCTCTTAAACCGCATATTGATCAATTCTTTTGCAAAAGACGCATGTAAATGGTGTTGGATCTCGATCAACCTTTGTATTAGAAAAGATGTATGCCAATAGATTGATAAATTATATATATGTTCTTATCAATATGTAAAAAATCTGAAAAATGAATAATTAGTAATTGCCCAAAGATAAATTAAAGGCCGTAAATACTGCTCAACAAAGATTCATAAAAGCATGAGCACGTCACCTTTGATATTTACATAAACCTATTTAGCATTACAAGGGGTGGGGAAATATAAGTTCAAAAGATGAATGCACATAGTAATGATACTACAAAAATATAATTTTTTTGCATTCCATAAATACAGCCCCATATTAAGACTTGAGAATAAAGGTTTTAAAGTTGTCGTAGTAGTATTTCCGAGCAACCCCAAACTAAGAGGAAATTAAATGAGCATAGTTATAGCATAAGGGATCAACATGTTACACAAACAAATCAATAAAGCTCTAGTGATTTGAAGCTATTCAAATAGCCAAATTCACCATATAGTATCATATGTGTCAATTTGTTACTAGTATCTTCACTAAGGATTCAACAAAACAAAATTGTGTGTTTCTTTATCAATTATTATCACTAGTAGTAGGTCGAGTTAAAGGTGGATATAGATAAGAAGGTAATATGTATAGTATTACCCGAGTTTCATTAGAGACGTGCTTTTCTTCCCCATCCACCGTAGTGAGTCTGCTTTGACAACAAAAATGGCATCCTTCATTATGAAAGAGTTGTCCTCATATGTTCTTCGGAAAACTAAACCTTTGATTGAAAAGAATGCCCCATAGGTGTAACATAAGCCCCCAAGTGCCTAACCCAAGAGAAACAACTAATTATGTTATCAATTAATAACTTACAAATTATCTAAATTAAATGATGCATTAGGGCAAACCATGAACTCTAACTTCTTGTTGTCTTCTCTCAATGAATGTTGCTGCATTTATGATAGATGTTTTATCTCTTTTGTGCGGTAACGAGGATAGAATTCTTGGAAAAGTATTAGAACCTGGAGTTAACTGAGGAAGTGCATTCCGGGTAACTGGAATTCATACCACAACATGAGTTGGTTTAATTATTTGAAGTAAAAAAATTTTGTTAGTGGGGTCTTCTGCCAAACAATATGACATTTTGTATCAATCACTTACGGTAATCGACAAACCATGTTTGGAAAACTCTCACAAGGATTTAGAATCTAGTTAATTAACAAAAAGTGTTAGTACAATAGAGTTACAAAGGGTATACATTGAAATAAAAAGGTTTAAGGTTGATTAATATGTATTACATCTTTCCTAATGGGGAAGTAACAAGAACATATAAGCACTCCGGCCTATTGAAACTTACCTCTATCCAAGAAGACTATCTTTGCACTCATACGTAGAAAAGGTACCATCTTTGTTCTACAACATAGAATGATTAGTCATTTGAAAATGTGTTTTTTCTTAGCTTAAACAATGCCACCACGCACAATTTATAAAGGACTCAAGCAAAACAAGTATGGTATTGTTGGTTGTTCGCCAACATCAAGTGTGATATTTTGATTTCCATGGCATACAAAAGAAAGCAATAACTAATAGGAAGTATTGTGTTGCTATTTAGGTATATGAAACAAATCATGACATCACACTATACAATTTAGAGAATTCCGTACTATGAAAGATAGAAGGTAATCAACAAAGATCATGCAACCTTTTGTTTTCTTATTGATCCCCGTAAGCAAGAAGGTTGTTTTGTTCTGAGACCTTTGCCAACAAACAATACAAATTTCCTAGGAAATAAAGTCACGTTAAATTGCTTTAGAGAAAAATGAAAATGCACTCGGAATGAATAACAACATTATCAATCGAGCATTTTATTAGTTACTAGTTATACACCATACATTAACTATAACATTATATGGTACTTTTAGGTGACCTTCATTTCATTTCTTCTTCTTGATATAATGGTAAAATAAAGTAAAGCCAGAAAACTAAACAAGATGGAATAACCTTAAGTGCTTCTCGGTAGTGTCGATACAACCCAATTCAAGGTCTCGTAGATGAAAGTGTCCATGAACCCTCGATCTATATATTTACTTTGGTCACCTGGTGGTTCTCAGAACCTCTGTACACAAAATACATGTTAGGTTTCATCATTGCTCACGATGGTCAATTTATAAATTTGCAATGATTTGAAGATAACAAAAGAAACCTCGAGAATTTTTATGAACTCATAGGCTCTTGAATAGTTGGACCATACTTGACAAGATCTGTAGCGCAAAAATGCTTGAATTATGAATGATGTCTCCCAGCTTTGGCAACCATCATATACCTGTATACCAAGGTAACACACATCCATGCTTAAAACATATATATAGTTATATAATTTGAGGAAATTTTCTTATGCATATTCAATATGTCCAACGTACTTGCAATGGTTCCAAGATACTTCTATTGCAATATTAATAGATTACTTACTACTCACTGACTCACAACAACAATGACTACGTACCAATGCTCTAATATCTACTAACTGGTACTTAGTCATGAAAATAAGAACACTCTTTACACTATTATTATTAACCAATGTAATTTGAAGGGAACCACCCGGTCTACGTGTTGTAGATTATTAAGCATGTAGTTCCTCATTAAAAGTAAATCTATTGTCGCTAGTTTATTCCTTAGTAAAGACAATGCAATTATGATGGCGAATAATTAACCAAAGGAAAATATTACTGGCTTAACTATTATGATTATATCTCAATGGACTACCAAAAGTGAGTGTCTCATGCTAGCATGCCATACAAGCCATCAAAAAGTAGCATAAGTTGGTAAAAGGTGAAAAGTTATACTTGTGCCTTCATGCCATCTTCCGAAAAGCCACAGAAATCGGGTATCCTTGCAAGGTGATGCTTGAATGCATCCGAATTTGGATCTTCTACCCAACAGCAGACCATGTTTAGAGCCTAAGTAATTAACAAGGTAACCAATCTTAATAGGAACCAATTGGAAGTTCATGATCCCCACATGATAATTAACAAGAACCATTAAACAATGCTTATATAAAACATGAGACAAATTAATAGCAAGAACACAACAATGGAAGCATGGCCACCAACTAAGTGTGGATATTTACCTTGTTCACGTAACATATGCATAGGTATTGTGTGTTATCATCTTCATAATGGATATGTTCCATGAGGTTTCCCAAAGCTCTCCCCCTCAGCTTGTTGATAGGCCAATTGCTCAACACCGGTTCCACACACACCAGTAAAGTGAAGTCCAAACAACATTCCGCAATAGTGCACGTGGACATATGAGGTCCTCCGAAATGCCAAAAAGAAAATAAAAAGGGTAAAAATAGGCTTTCGTAAAGGAGATCTTCTTAGTTAGACCATCATTACGAAAGTAGAGAAAACCAAGGTTCTCATACAATCTGATGGTGTGCGACAAATATAAACATGAAATAAACCTATGAGTGTCCTTTATTGTTCAGTTCAGAAGTGAAGCCTGCACACCACCACCCACACTATAGTACTCATAGTATGTTTTCCATTGCAAACCACCTCGATCTTTCTTGGAATGATCCTAGTTACAATAGACAACTATCCAAAAGTAAATTACTGCTCTAGGGCTAATCTAGATAATCATATAAGGCCTTGTTTGGGATGTCGTCAGATTCACCTCAATCTATATTCGTGGATTGGGGTGGAATTTAGTTACACTCTACTACAATCCACTCCAACACATGTGCAGGACTGACAAGGCTAAATAGTATCTTGACAACGGATGTGGAGTTGGCTGAGCTAGGATAATCCAACAAAGACCACAAACAACACCGTGTATTGTGTAAAGTATTTGTCCCGATAATCCAACACATGTGCATATTAATTTTTACAACACTAATTATTTCTCACGTCATCATCCCTACTTATATATTATCTAGAAATGCCAAAACATCTTATAATTTAGAATGGTACTATTCTCATGTGATCCCTAGTTTATAAAATTGTAGGTACCAATTGTTTCTCTAAATTTTAACAGTGCCATGTCATCAAGAAAGTATGCGTTGAGAAGAGATTGTTGGATGAGATTGATATTGACACCATCCTCATCGATGACTTCGAATCAAGGAATGCATGTTAGAAATTTTTGAGGTAATTTAATATGTATATACAAATTATATCATATAAATATTGTTTTTGCATTCAGTTACCAACTTATTAGTAACATTTTTGTATATGTATGTAATGGGCATGGCATGGGTGGTGAATCGGTAGAGAGGCAGCGCCACTGGAAATGGCACGGCGTCTTGCGACATGGGTAGGGAAGGACGGAGGTGCACACATAAGGAGGAGAGGCGTCGGCTGCTTGAGAGCAGAGAGTGGGTTAGGGTTTTAGTACCTCAACTATATCCTTCTTGAATTTCAATTGTTACACGGCGCTAGTATTTATATCCCCAGCTAACTTGACCCCTAAGCAACCTTGGAGATCCCGATATGATTGGATTCTCCTTTCCTAACGAACCTAGACCTTTCCAAACCTACTTGGACTCGATAAGGCAACTACATAGCGAGGACGGCGACGGTGCTCACGCTGCTACAGTGTGCACCTTTGCAAAGCAATTCTAGCATGTGCAACCCTAATGCGCCCAGTGTGTGGTCCATTTGGTGGACCTCCTTGGGCCCATGTTGGCCCATTTTTCTCCATTGAGGTCCACGGCCCTTGTTGGCGTGAGATGATAATACTCCCCCTTTTTCCACCGCGTCCGCCCTCGCACTAAAATAGGACTTGGGGTCGGTTTCTCTAATTGATGTCAGCTTAGGATGCCGCCGCCGACCGGTTCGTGAGCTGATGTGATCAAAGGACATTGGAAGTTGATGCTCTAGTGCCTCCCATGGTGTTGTCGTTGTAGAGGAGGATTTGCCATGTTGTAATGACTCATTTGATGACATATCCCTGGGCCTTGATAGCCAGGTGAAGCTCAGAGAGGCAGCTAGGTTCATGCAGTCATTGAGGTCGAAGAACGTCATGAGGATTTTGGAGTCGATTTTGTTTGTGTTATCGTTGTAACCATCTCGTTTTAGTAGCACCATTGTCGTAGTGATGTAGATTGTTGATATGATCACCAGCGTAGTTGAGAATGGTTCATCTCCCATCTCAGTTGAGGGATTGGCGTTTGGTTCTCCTGGATGATCTGGTTTGTTGTCGTTGTTGGTGAAGACGGGCTTAGACGGTACCACTTCGAACGTGGCTGGCGTGGGAGCCTCTCCGGGCAGGATCCAGGAGGAAGCCTGTCTCGGTTGATGGATCTCGTTGTCAATGTTGTCCTACCGAATTGTTTTGGTGAATAGGAGAGAGTCGTTCACCCTTCCTTGCTGCCAGGAAGAATCAAAAAATTATCGAGCGTGTACTTTTGATGTCGTAGGAGGCCAAATATCCTTCATTTGTTGCCACCGTGGTCTCTGTTAGGTATATATACACAATAGTTGTTTTATTAAATGAAAGATACCATACTCGATTTCCTTGTTGTCGCGAGGGCATGAGGAGAGCGCACGGCCATTGTGGTAAAGACAATTGGTCGGTCGCATTCTCATTGAAGAGCGCACGGCCATATACTAACTTTTTCTAATCGGTTTCGAGCTGATCGGATATTATTCGGATTTAGGATGTGAATAAGGATTTTTTAGGATATCAGAAATGGTGAGAGTTCGCACCGGTGTTGGAGCGGAAGTGGACTTTTAGAAGTTGGATAATATATGCTTACATGTTGTTTTTTTGTAGTGAGAAACATTTTTTAACCAAAGTCATAAAGCAGCAATACAACTCGAAATAATCGCCATCAACCCACCACTTTGATTTAGGAGCTCACAAAAATTAATACAATTTCTAAATTTGGATTTTTAACTGCACACAAGAGTAATTGACCAGCTGCCGGCGTGAGTGCGTGACATGATACAATCACATGAAAATACAAGTCTCACGAGGCTTCTACTATCTCCGGCCGGTGTGAGAACGTATTAGGGCCAAAAGGAAAATGGTCAATAGACAATCACAATAGACCCATCTGCCATCTCTATTGCCTAATGCCTACCACCTAAATTAGGCAAAATAGGGCAATCATTGGAATATCATTCTATATATAGTAAAATATACTTAAAATATTGTTTAGGCTGTTTTAAAATATTGATGCCCAAGTAACCTCAGGGATCCTTATAAGATTGAGTTCTCCTTTCCAAAACAAACCTAGACATGATAAGGCAACCAGATAGCGACGGGCGACGACGACGCCCGCGGCTTGCTATAGTGCGCGCTACAGTAATCCCTACACGTGTGCAACCCTATTGAGCGACGTGTACGACCCGGTTGATGCGCCTCCGGTGCCCATATCGGCCCGTGGCCCGCCGAGGTTCACGCCCGCATTGGGCATATGACAATGTGTATATATACTACCAATGGCATTACTAGTAGTATTATCATGTTTATGTAAAAGGTCCTAACTTTTAGCGGCCGTCTTGGGTCTAAAAACTCAGGAAGTCAATGCCTAAGAATTTTGTGAAAAACCCCATCAGATACAATCCCACCATGTAGAAGGTCATATATACATATATATATATATATATACGATGATGATGATGAACTGTAGAACCAGAAAGGATGTGGCAAACCTTTGCATTATCTCATTTACGAGCATTACTCCAGTTAATCTTGTTGTATGGAGTATCATATATCTCCTCTTAGTGCTAATATAGTTGGTGTAGTGGGCCAACAAATTTCTTGCCATAAAAGATAAGCCATTGGCAGATATACCATACGGGTTAAAGCACCAAAAACTTCCCCTGAAAAGGATAGCCATTAATTGGTAGATATAGCAAACTTATTCAATAGATACATGTGCGGCATCCAATTTATAAGGTGCTAGCTGGAAGCACCTGGAATGGCACATTTCTGCATTCTAGAAGGGGCCAGTATATACCTGGATGAAATGGAAAAACTGAGGGTGTTTGCCATAGTTCAGGAAAAATTGGATTATTTCCTGACCAATCAAACACTCCAAGTACCTTTGATTGACACAGATGCGCGAAGCGTCAGTGAAACCGATGTAAAAATCAGATGTTCTAATTAAATGGAAACGAGGCTTGTGTGTTTCTATTTTTCCATATAAAGACTCCTACTATTATGTATAAAAACCAGTACACATGTATGGGTATAGCAAAGAATATATACCGAAAAGCCTATTTTTCCCCACTGGGAAACGCAGGTTTCACCCATGGGATAGAATCCAAGCCGCCCTTAGCCAATGCATCGTTGCCATATAGCTCCTCGTCGAGAAGCCTCGGGTGATGTAGTTTGAACATGTTCCAAACATGGTGCTTGAACCAGGATAAGTGTGCTCCATCCACCATCTTCATTCTACACATTATTTATTTGATGAGTAAAACTAATGCCTTATACATCCAAAGTGAACAATTTGGTGCAAATTGACCTCGTGTGCCCAACAAGGCCTTAATGAGAGAAATAATCCAAGAGAAGTATGCCATGCCTGGTGGTTGTAGATGTAGCGGCATATCTCTTACGATGCCAGTGCGATATGACATCATTCAATGATCTAGTGACATACAAGGCAAATATCTGCATACGGATCGACGTGCAAGTATATATGTTGAGAATTTTTACAAGTCATCAGTGCACAACTAAGCAGGAAAACAAAAGGTAAAACACATATCATTTTATTTGTGGAGGAATATATGAACGCGCACCAAACCAGGCATGATGAACATGATCCCGCTGAAATACCAGGCCAGTGCCCATCACTCTCGCTTGCAGTGAAGAGAACTGGTCCAGAGCCTGCCCCGCAAGGAGCTCTTACAATTTCTTCAGTGACTTGCTCATCCTCCTCAAGCTTGATGCGTGGTGGCAGATCACGTTGACATCTGTTCTGCTTTGTGCACTGCAACGAAAGGATTTTTGATTATAACCTAGCTCATAAAAACTTTTGACGTAATTTAATTAAGCACACATTTTAATTGAGTATATGAACAAGTCAGATAATTGAGGTGAGAGAACGAAGAGGACATTTTTTTCAAGATTTTTTTTTTCTTGAATGCAAAAGAGTGTTAGTTATCATTGTATCTACTACACCTCATGTAGAGAACCCGACTATGGGTTACCCTCGACATGCAGTATGCTACCTCCGCCACCCCACTAAGGCACTGGCGTCTAGCTACGCCCGCATTTGAACTACTGTTATAACTCACAAACCAGCCCAAATTAAATTCCGATTACATCATTGAATTCTCTTTTAATAAATCCTTCAAAACAAGATCTCATATAGATATATTTTGATAAAAATTACAGGTGGACCCTCACCCGGTGGTAGTTGGTATAGAGTAAAAGTATGAGGGAGAAAAATAAAAAGAGAATAGGAGGAGGGTGATAGTAATAATATTCTAACTCATAGATTTCTTCATCCATACCCTCGACAGCATACGGGGATATACGATGAAGGAGCCAGAGTTAAAAAGGGATTAATTCATCTACCAAAAGATTTCCTCTAATAAATTATTATATATGTTTTATTACATTACTAGAAGATGTCACCGCGTCCCAAAAATATCTAAATATATTCCTATGCGATATTTGTTCGACTTGGAGTTAAACATAAGATTAAATAATCTTTTATGCCAATGAATATATACTGCGTTTCATACATTTAAGTTCTTCGCTACTAACTCT
>JADLZK010003646.1:0-58690 GCA_015847255.1 Hyparrhenia diplandra
CGCCGCCTGCCTCCGTCGTGCGAAAAAACCGCGCCGACATGTGGGCCCTTTGCTTCACCCGTGCGTCGCCCCACCTCATCGGCCAGCGCGCGACTCGCGTGACTCCCTCTCCCACCAACGCTGCCCCTTCCCACTCAGTCTCCCAAACCCTAGACCCGCGCGCCTCGCCCTCGACGCCGCCGCCGCCGCCACCACCGAGCCCCAGCGCCTCTCCCTCGCTCCGATTCCCTGCACAACATCCGCTCACTCCTCAACGGCTCCGGCGAGACGCATCCCCTCCGGTCGCAGGCCTCCGGGCCACGGCGCTGCCTCGACCTCGCTTCCCGCCAAGGGAGCACGTAGGAGTCTGTGGACTCCTCGGTGCCTACGGTCGTCACCGGGAAGGCTGTCGTCGACGGCTCCCTGCAATCCGCTGGCGCGCGGCTCCCTTCAAGCTACCGATGTCTGCTCCATCTCATGCAGTGCCGGTGATGCTCGTCATCCTCTCCCTCGCTCCAGACCAAACTTCCCCAAGATCCATGGTGAGTACGCACAAATTCCGGATCCTATTCTTGTTGGTGGTTTCATCTTTTATTTTGTCCTTCGATTTGTGGTGCCTCTAGCTTGCCCTGTATTACTGAAGAAAATTGCTCGATCTCTGTAGGCTTCTGACTTCGCTAATAGCAGGATGCCCCAATTTGCCATGGTAGACAACATCAGACTCAGAGTATCCGTGTGAAAAAAAAAAAAATCAGTGCTATGTGGAAAGCCTATTTGTGAAATTATCTTCTGCTTTTTCTTCATTATTCATGCATATGGGAAACATTTGGCTCATGGAATCTTATCTTTCAGTATTGGCATTGTTTTTTCTCTATGTATTTACATATCACTTATTGATCCCATTAAGACAGTATCAGTTAACAAAATGTAAGGTTCTGTTATCTTTACAGTACATACCTGTTTAATATTCATTCTAAATGATGGTTATGTCCCCGGTGCCAATTTCTATGTCCCCGGTGCCAATTTCTATGTCCCTACACTTTTTATTTGTTTAAATTTACTGGATTACCTTAAGCACGCTTGATTCAAGTACATGCAGCCATGCAGGACCCTAAGGATTTATCCCCACGATTCACTGACAAGATGAGAGGTCAGTTGGGTACAATTTTTATATTAATGTTTGTTTTCTGTGCCTATTTGGATTTTGGATTTAACTATATTTGCATTCCAGGCATAGACATCTTTGGATATTGAACCAAAGAGAATTAAGCTGAGGTCAAGCCGTTATACTTCCGATACTATTGTTGACACTGTGACAGCTATAACGGTGAAGGTATTGGAGCAATACTATTTTTCTGCTGCCTAATAAGATTTAGCCTCATGTTTTCTACAAAAAGCAATATGATTATATTCTCAAAAGAATTTCACCAAAAAACAACCATATGGATGGTTTGAACGACACGTGTATGCAGTAAAGCTGCATGCTTTATCCATTTTGTAGCTGATTACACTTTTTCTAATTTTTTAATGTTCTATATGACATTTCTTCCAAAACTTTTGACAAAAATGTATTCATTTGACATTTGCTACTGTGTGTATTATATCCAGATAGGAACTCAATATACAGAACATAAATGACAAATTTTATTGATCCTCTCACTGACTGTAAATTTATTTTATTTTATTGATGTTAAAAAAACATCATTCAGCGAGTTTAAAAAAATTGACGTACATTCAGTGGATTGATTCATGCTCTATTTGGCGATTGATGGCTGTGTTCAGTGAGGGTCTACCTTTTTTTTTTACCTACTGGTGCACTAATTAGTATATGGGTTTCAGTTGTACAGATATACTGTACATCATTACCATACTGTTAAGTGGTTTTTCAGTGGTTCATCCTTTGTTTCAGGATTTGGATTCGTTGGAGACAAATGGACAGATAGTGAAGCAAAAACAATTTTGGTCTTGCCGTCATTCATTGCAAACCTGGTATGTTGTGACATGCATCTCAGAGTAACTTCATTTGGAGTATAGCTTCCTCCACCACTGGTCTGCAGTTTTGTTTCTGGATTTACTCCTTTTAGCGTCGCATGCATGTTTCAGACTTGCTTTGTTATGCAGGGAGGACACTACCGACAACCACTGTGGTCCTTGGCGAGGAAAGTTCTAGGCTGCTAATTGTGAAGTTGACAAGGTGACTATCAGTTTCATACTGAATTTGGAGTGAGTTGTTTTTTTCCAATCAATTTCTAACCTACTTGCTTTCTACTATTGTCAAAAAAAATGCTTGCTTTCTTGTAAATAACCTGGTGAATGGGTGACAGGAACCACTGATCAACATGCAAAACAATTTGGCTTTAAATATTTCAGAGTATATACTGTGAAATTTGTTGCTTTAGTTCATTTACACATTTCTTGGCCTTGGGATCATTCTGTGTGTCTCTTGTGTATCCTTTTACTTGGTAAATACATCGAAGTTATATGTTGTTTCATATACCAACTTCCGTTGCTTGCTTACTTAGTGACTACCTATGGTGAATTGCTAGATACATTTGCAGTTACATTACATGTTATCTGATATACCAGCTGGCTTTGCCTGCGTTTTGTGGGTTGACTGCCTATAGTGAATCAGTGGTTAGAAGCTCCTGCTGGTTTATCCAAGGTTTTCAGTTAGTTGCAGAAATTACGCATTACACTATTTTCTGGGCCATATAATTATCTGTACATGAGATGCCAAAAAGAACTGAATTGGATCGGCACAGTGCAAGCCTCAAATTGCAGTTACATTCTTTTAATTAAGTTCTGTATGTAGTAATGTTTAGTGCAATGCGACTTGACAGTGATATTGGGTCTTTTCCTTAGCTTCATGTAGTACATGTCCATTGTATTTGTGAAGTGCAGGTCACTATGGATGTATTCCTGAATAGAAAATGGGAATAGGTAAGTAGCTCATGTGTGGAACATCCCCATACCGGAAGGCGCAAGTATAAATTTTGTCTAACCTATGTCAAACCATGCTGCAGCTCCAAAGGTGATCAGCAGATAGCAACAGGAGCTACAAAGATCATTCTTGTCACTCCAAAGGTGATCTCTGGTTTCAAATTCACCTATAAGTTACCCTAATTTAGAAACTAATTTATTCATGCAGACCTGAGAAAATGTAATGCTCAAAATCTGAAATCTAAATGACAGGTATTGATGGCCACAAGTGGGTGAACCGGTGATCGGGTACCTTTTGGGGACCTTACAAATATAGCCTATGGGGGTAGGTTTCATTTCCTCACATAATGTTTGTATGTTTGCAAGTCCTCACCAAGATTCATTGAAACTAATCATACCCGATCGACCTTGGTGCCACTAGCAGATGGGGATCGTAATGAGCACAAGAGGCGGGCGAGATAGAACAGCATGGGACAATGACTGATGAAAGGAGGAAATAAAAAAAAAAAAAAACGTTGTGAGAGGTATAAGACAAATAGCCAAGGTCGTGAAGAGACTTCCCATTCAACAGGTATGGTGGTGTTGATTTGTGTCACTTTAAATGACAAAAGAGCTATAAGTGAAATAGACAAAAATAGTGAACAATCCATCTCATTTTTTTATTTTCCTAAGACCAAAAGCTCATGGAAGGTAGTATCTTTGTTATTTGTGCACATACAGCTTTGATATAGCAGACATAAAACAAAAGATGTGCATGTTTTTTAAAGAAAATTCCTAACAAATTCACCAATATTGACAGTCTTTGAATGATTAAAATTAACAAGCACCCCACATAAATGACTTGCCTCTGATAGGTCAGATATCACTTCACATAAAAATGGGTTCTCCTTTTTAGCTATGTACAGTATAAGGAACACATAGGATGTTTAGATGGCAGAACTGGCCGATAGGAAAAAAACTTGGATGCAACTCTGTTCTATGTACAGTATAAATGACCTTCCTGTGTAATGCTTGTTCTATTTATTTAATTGATTTAAAATTGCTGATTTGTCATTTATTTAGTCTGATGCCTACTACATTTTTTTTTTTTGAGAATATGCCTACTACATCATTTACCATTTTACTGAAATGGTCATATGATAGGCCATAAATTTCGAACTCCACATTCTCAGAAATAATTGTCCAAACTCCACATTAAAATTTAGAGATTTGATATATTCAATTACAATTACAACAATCCATTTTTTTTTTTATGTTGTGATCACTATGGTTTGATCGTTGATGTATTTGGGTTACCAATTTCTTTTGTGTCCTGAACAGAAGAAAGTGCAACAATTTTTTCTCCGTCATGTTAAGTTGTTTAAAAAAATTTTCAGGTACTATTTTGACCATGTGTTCCTCATAGATGTGTAAACAAGATCTGCATCAAAGTGCGGGGGCATCAACTGTGTTTGCCAGAACATTACATCTAAGCCGGCTACGATGGTGGAGTTGGAGTAGGAACAGATGGTCTTATGCTGCTAAGTGGGACGGTCTCAAGCCTCAACGCACATGCAGTTAAGAAGAAAAGTGACCATTCATCAATAAATTATAGGTTCATTATGAATTGCTGGGACATATCTTTGCAACTCTGTGAGCCCTACTGATGTGCCAATGTATACATATAACATTGAGATTTTGCAAGCAATTTTTCAGCAAGCAAGTGGTTTTGAGGGCAACATATATAAGAACGACTCTAACTGATTTGCAAAGGGCTATACCTCTGCATACTTAAAAGTGAAAGGCTTGGAAGAGCAGCAGCTGTGGTAGCTGTAACTCTCTGAATGAAGAACTTTGTTTTTTTTTATTAAATGTCATTCTAATGTTGATGCTTTATTATATAGTATTTTTATATTAGTGCAATTTATGTATTTTTTATATAAATTTTTTTGTTGTCCCGTAGCAACGCACGAGCGCGATACTAGCAATGATTACACGACAAAGATTTTTTTATTTTAGCGACAAACTTGGAATACACAACATCTTCTACTCATGTCCAACCAACCTCAATGATTACACGACAAAGATTTTTTTATTTTAGCGACAAACTTGGAATACACAACATCTTCTACTCATGTCCAACCAACCTCAGGAAGAACAAAAAATATTTGTACAGTGAGGATAACATACTTTGTTTTAAGGTTTTATGAGTTTTTTTTTTTTTCAAGACACGTAGTATTGTCCATGTGATAAGCACTAATATCTGTATACACTCTCATGTGTATGCGGGATGGTATGAAGATGCGTCCGAACTTACTCGTGGATTTATTGGCGCATGAAATAAATGGATTGATTAGGAGATTTTACGGAAAAGCCTATAAAATAGAGTTTATGAGCCGATATTCGTGATTGATTGTGTTACTTTCACGTAACTTGCTTAGATTAAATGTCACTTTAATATCATTGTTTAGTTTCATTGTATTGTTATCTTATCATGCGATCCATGTGTTTTTATACAAAATTTTGTTATCCCGTAAGAACGCGACGGGCACTTAACTAGTTATGTATATTTTTAGAGGCCATGCGCTGGTACTCATGTTGCACATGGCCGGCGGCGCCCTACTCCGACCCGTTATATGGTTCAACCCGCCTCAAGTCCCTCTTTGTCGCCGATGGTGGCTTGCGCCCGGGCCCGGGCGGGCGCCTTGCGCCCAACCCGGACGTTAGAGCCCCGCCTTCTTCTCTCCTCACACGCGAGGGTAGGCGACTCCCAAGTATTCCCCTCAAGGACCATCACACCAAACAACGCCAAAAAGAAAAGGATCATCTCACCCCATCATCCCACAAATCAAACACCGCCCAAGTGTGTCGGTCGGAATTTTGCAATCATCAAATCTATGTCATCAGACAATCAAGCGATTAAATATGAATCTCTTAGGCTTTATTTGGTATTGAGTTGAAGGAATTGAATTGGCTAGCAAAAACTAAGCCAGGGGTTAGCGTAAGCCTCGCCCTAACAAGCCAAGATGGACGTATTTGGTTGCCTACACTGTCTAAGCCAAGATGCAATCAATGTCTAGTTATGTTTGGTTTGTGGGTTTGGTTAACCTCTTTTTAGTGCACGTAACTTCACCGCCTTTGAGCCATTTCATCGAACATGTGCAGCAGGCCAGCAAAGGGAGCACAGAGCAAAACAAGATGCCGTACTTGCCCATGGTGCCCGTACCATTCCTCCTCGCATATCGCCTCTCCGAAGCCGCCGCCTTTTCTCTTCCACTCCCGCTACTTGTCGCCCGGGGTCTGGCCTGCTTCGGCTACCCGGCCGCGAAGGTTCCCGGTGGTTGCGCGGCACGCGAGATGCCGTCGCCGCACTTGCTGACGGTGGCCGGCTCCGACTCCGGCGCCCGGCGCAGGCATCCAAGCGGACATCAAGGCGTGCGCGGCCCTAGGAGCCTACTGCTCCTCCGTCATCACTGCCGTCACCGCGCAGAACACCGTCGGCGTCCAGGCACGTTATGCCCAATTCCTGCGCTTTTCTTTCGCTACTACTAGTCCGCTTTCTTTCGCTACGATTCGGCCGAGAACAGGGGATGAATGAACTGGTTGTGCTGTAGGGTGTCCATGCTGTGCCGGAGGAGTTCGTGGAGGAGCAGATCAGTTCGATTCTCTCGGACATGTCGGTGGACGTGGTGAGCTTCTTTGCTGGATTCTCCTTCTTTCCTTTCGGTATTCAGTAACGATGCCATTGTCCAGTTATTATGTCTAATGAGGGGTTAGTTCTTCCAAATCTTAACGCACGCAGTGCCCCTGATGTGTGTGCTATAAACAGAGAACTTTTTGTTTGAGACTGCTTTTTCTTGCTATGATTACTAAGCTACTATGATTGCCAAAGTGATTCATGGAAGGGTTTGAATATTCTGTAAATTAGTTTGTTACACGTCCGTTTAAGTGTTGGGGGTTAACTTTCCGTGAAACTGGATTGTTTTGTGAAATCGGCAGCTTAGGTGCGAATACATATATTTCAATTTTCATTTCCTTTAAGGCAGTCAAACAGGGTTCGATTATCTTACTGCCAAGGGCTATAACCACAGTTTATAGGGTATACCAGTTCCCAATGGTAGATAATTGGAATCCTAACCCTTCATCTTGCAAGATGCATTTCTCTGCCTCAAGAATGCTATTTTGATCAAGACAGTTATGTTTGTATGGCCAAAAGATTGTTTATTCTCTGAATGTGCTTTTGTAGAAGTTTTCATATGAAATTGGAGTTAGATGATAGTCTGTTATGATTATCTATTTGATTCGTATCTTGTTTTCACTTGGAACTTATGCTATGCGTGCCTTCTGTTCTTGATTTTGTTCGGTGAAAACAGGGAAGCTCCCTTCAGCTGGAGTAGTTACTCTGTGAGAGTCTTAGGAAGTTTGCAGTCAAAGGTATGTTGTATTTGTGCAAGTGTATGATGAAAGCATACAATGCCAACTCAGTTATTTACTTGCTATGTTGACTTATGCTTCTGAAGGCAGCTCTAGTGGTGGATCCGGTCATGGTGTCCACCAGTGGTGATATGCTTTTAGGACCATCTACTCTCACTCATATAGGTACAGGATCAATATTTGTTCTGTTCTGTATGCATTTATGTTCTTGTTGGATTGTTGTTGCTGTTACATACTCAATACCATAGTACTTAGGGACATGCTCCTGCAATTGTTATGAGGAGAGCAGGGATGAACTATTTTCTATGGCTGATATAGTCACACCTAATGTGAAAGGAGCATCTGAGTTATTTGGGGATGTATCATTGCATACAATTTCCGATATGCACAATGCAGCTGAATCCATTTACAAACTTGGTCCAAAGTATATGTTCTCTATTTCTGTAAATTTGTTCTGCTTACCTTATTTGTTGTCTTGCCCTATATGTGCACTATGACGTTCTTGTGCATATTATGTTACATCTGTATGGGGGAATGTCTGCCTGACCTCCCAGTGTTCTATTTGAATCCTTTTAAGTATATTGTTCGAAGCAAACTTGCTACCATAGTGGTCAATTGGCATAAGCTTGGAATCATGGGGTGCTTGCATCCATACAAACATTTAAGATGGGTTTCCATCTATACCATCTAGCTAGTATTAAATGACATGTGGGGTCTGTCCTTACATGTCATTGTCATTGACACAGGCTAATAGTATAAATGAAAAAGGCACATTAAGTGGTGATATGGATGAACCATTATTGAATAGTATGCATAATTTCCCTATGTTCCAGATTTCCAGCTTTACAAGCAAGCTATACATGGTTCTTATGTTGATTTATCATGCTTGAATAATATAAAGTTCTATTAATTCCATCTTGAGGAGCTAAGGGTCACTACCATTTAAAACCAAACACAAGTTTCCTCATGACACTGATTGTTCCCTGTCTTGAATAGGCACTAAACCTTGTCAATGTGCCTTGCTAGCTGAAAGCTCTTCATTTGACTCCATTGTTAATTACATTAGTGAATGTCCTCTTTAAAAATGCATATAGTGATTGATGAATAGTTTGCTAATACAATCTTACCATTTGAAGATATGTGCTTGTGAAAGGTGGGGATATGCTAGGTTCATCAGATGCAATTGATGTATTATTTGATGGTATATTTGAATAATCCAATAGTACTCTGTTGTCAATTGAAATGTTCGCCTCAA
This sequence comes from Hyparrhenia diplandra, assembly GCA_015847255.1. Taxonomy (NCBI): domain Eukaryota; kingdom Viridiplantae; phylum Streptophyta; class Magnoliopsida; order Poales; family Poaceae; genus Hyparrhenia; species Hyparrhenia diplandra. The sequence goes on from JADLZK010003646.1 coordinate 8,588, forward strand.
AAAAAAAAAAAAAATTTGTTTCCTTCCTCCCTTTTTATATACAAGTTCTGACCTATTTCATCAGGCAAGGAGTTCACTAAGCTTCGTGGTCTGTGTATAAAGACTCATAGCACACATGGTACCGGTTGCACATTAGCTTTATGTATTGCTTCTGAATTAGCAAAAGGTGCAACAATGATACCTGATAATAATTAAAAACAAATGAGGCAAATTGTCTGCTGAAATGTTATTTATCACTAGAAAAATAATTCTTTGGCAAACGAATGAGTCATAGATTGAACCGTTTTCTAATCAGATTCATATTTACTTGGATTGTGCTACAAAACTTGCTATGTAAATTCCCCTTCGATGGGGTGAATCTTTAGTACAAAGGTCTGGAAAATTGGCATGTGACTGGTGGTAATTTGTGTTGTGTTAGATGACATGTTGCTGGCTCTTTTTTTTTGAAGTGTGTTGCTGGCTCTTTTACTGCAAAGAATCTAGAGCATTTCCTTGGCTGTTTTGAGCTGTGACTCTATGTGTTCAAATGACGTCAATCAGTACCTTGGGTGCTTAAGTCAATTGCTAATAGTTTTCTAACCTGATTAGTAGTTTGGCACTATACATAGGTTCACTGCCCATGATAGTAATATTTTTAATTGTTCTTTATGTATCTTTTCAGGTTCTCTGTTCATAATAGTAGTATCTTACATTGTGTTTTATTTTCCATACATGATCGTTGCAGGTTGCGAAGAAGTTTGTGGAATCTGCTCTTTATCACAGCAAAGATCTTGTGATTGACATCAGGGCCCTTTTGACCACCTCTTTGAGCTCAAGTCTCTGTTATACAAGATGGGATCACTGCAAAAGTTCAATCCAGATAACCTCTTTCTGTATGCAGTGACAGACTCTGGGATGAACAAGAAGTGGGGTTGTTCGATAAAAGATGCTGTGAAAGCTGCCATTGAAGGTGGCGCTACCACTGTCAATTGAGGTTAATCTTTCTTGTAAAGCGACCAAAAGTTCCTCTTGTGATTCAGTCTCTTCATTTGATCTCACTGACCGTGCTTCGAATTTGTAATGTTCAGAGAAAAAAGACGCAGAGACACGGGGAGTTCTTGGAAGCTGCCAAGGCTGATCAATGACCCGCATAGATGTTGCTCTGGCATGCAACGCAGATGGTGTCCATGTTGGCCAATCAGACATGCCAGCATGGGAAGTACGAGAGCTCCTAGGACCTGGAAAAATCATTGGCGTCTCTTTTTAAAACCCTGGCTCAGGCTGAGCAGGCATGGAAGGATGGTGCAGATTACATCAGCTGTGGGTGGCGGTGTCTTCCCAACCACAACGAAGGGGAACAATCCCACCTTAGGGTTCGAGGGCTTGAGGACCATGTGCTTGGCTTTGAAGCTGCCTGTGGTGGCCATCGGCGCGGCATCAATGCTGGAAATGCAGGTTTGGTAATGGAGCTTGGGTCCCCAAATCTGAAAGGTGTGGCTGTGGTCTTTGCGCTGTTTGAATGGGAATGTGTAGTAACTGAGACAAGAAACCTCAGATCCATCCTGAAGAATGCCTGCTCCAAATCTTGGATGAAGTTGGCACTTAGCACCTGTTCATTTAATTTCTTTGTTTAGGCCGAAATAAGTTTCTAATCACGCTTTCACCATGCATTTTTTGACATTCAAAAGGGGAACAAAAAGATGTCATAAAAAAAATGTTCAATAATTCAGAGACATTACTTTTGAAAATTAACAATTGTTTGATATTTCAAAGGTGCTGAACTGTAATCAAAAAATTAATAATGCATCAGAACTGCTTTTTGTTGCTAGTACTAAACTATTTTTCCCACAGCAGGTCATCTCTAGAACTTGAAGCGTTTATGGATCATGTTGCATGTCCATCTCTATCTCAGTTGCTGTCAATGAGAAGGGAAAAGGAAGAAGGTTGAAGGTTGTCTGGTCCAAGAAAACATAGGCTATGCAGGGTGTCATGTTATCCAATAGCTATTCAGTTATGACTTTGTAATGTGTGGATTTGGTAGCATCAAGATAGCCAGATGTGGCTCAAACATGACATTTTATTTTGCTGGTCCTGCTGAACCATTTTCCTTTATGAGGGTGAATTATGTACCATTCTGTATCTGTCACTAGCAGAGATGTCAAATCAACCTAATTTTATTTTGACCTCTCTATTTGGTTATATTGTTGAAATGTTGGTTCGAACAACAGGGGCATACTTGTCCTGTATAAGTATACTGTGATCTATTTGAGCAGGGAATATTATATTATTAGAAGAGCTATAATGTCCACTAGCAAATTACTTCTCCCTTTATTCCAAATTATAAATCGCTTAGATATATAGAAAAATATATGCAAAAAAAAAGTCGGAACGACTAATAATTTAGTACAGAAAAAGTATCAATCTACAGTATCTTTTAACAAAGACAATTTTCCTTAATGACCTATGACAAAAGCCACCTTTGATGAGTGTCCACATCAGACAATTTAAAAAAAAAAAAAAAGCAAGATGAGAAAGGGTTTGCCTTTGTGGGCGTCATACTTGGCACCAAGCAGCTAGGCATTTGGATGGAAATTTCCTCACCCTCTCTCTGTCTTTGCTGGAGCTAGGCATTTGGATGGAAATTTCGTTCACCCTCTCTGTCTTTGCTGGAGCGCCATGAAGCGCGTTGAGCCTTGACCCAGCCATTGACGAGCTTCCACCCCAACTGGATCTTCACACCAGCCCTTCCCTCCATCTCTCCTGAGGGCTGAGGCTACCCCTGAGACATCCCCAACTCCCCAAGAGCTTGCGGCTTCCAATGGCGGATCCAGTAACTGCGCCCATCATTTCTCAGATCTTGAAGAAAGGCTTCTCCTACCTCGGGTTTGACGCACCGAAGAAGCTTAAGCAACTTGAGACAAGGCTGCTGCAGCTGGAGCGGGTGATGGAAGCGGTGGAGGAGAGCCCGCACAGGCCTCGTTTGGAGAAGCTGTTCAGGGAACTGAAGTCTGCTTTCTATGAGGCGGAAGACATCTTGGATGATATTGAGTACTGCCGTCTCGAGAGACAGATCAAGGATAATGAGGTGAAGCTAGACAGCGGTGCATGTTCACGGATGAGGCATTGGGTCAAGAAGAAGTTCCAACCTGCCACATCGAGATCCCCACTAAAAAGATCAGGTTTTTCTTTTTTGCTCTCTAATTACTCGCATGTGATTCTGTTACCAGTTACTCTGTATGCTTTTCATCCCGATTCAACATGTTAAGCTCAAGCCATATAAAGCACTTGTTGTGTACTTGTATTCAAGATTCTCAAATCTCAATTTGGATTTACACCCTAGTGATTGAAGCCTCTCAATGTCTATTTTTCCATTAATTATGAGTATTTGAATATATTCGAATAGAACCTATGCTTGTTAACAAAAGAATACACATCATTCACAAAAGATTACTTGATGGCCTTATCTTGCTGCTGTTTGTTTTTTTAGGAGAGTGGTATGTTAAAAATCCAGTTGAAGAATGGCCTTGAGAAGATCGAGATGATTATAAATGATGCATACCAAATTTTTGAACACCTGAACTTGCCAAGCATAGGTAATTGTAATGGGAGGCAAAAATTTTCCTGCTAATTCACGTAGTGCAGTCACTACTGGAGCTCCTCCGCTAAAAGTATTCGGTCGAGATGAGGAACGTGACAAGATCATAGCAATGCTTCATGGGAAAGAATGTGATGATTGTCAACAAAACAACTATAGTGTTATTCCTTATTCTGTACTTGGAATCCATGGCATCGCTGGGTCTGGGAAATCAACTCTTGCACAAGCAGTGTATGCCCGTGAGAAAAAACAAGACAAGCAAGAAGAACAAAGCTGGCCATTTTGACCTTGTTATGTGGGTCCATGTTTCTCAGACATTTGATTCGGATGCAATTCTTAGGGAGTTGATGGAAGGGGCTACAGGGGATCCATGCCCTCAATTCAATAGTCGCAACATCCTACAAGAAAAAGTGGGGGAGAAACTGCAGGGGAAAACGGATTTTCTTGGTACTAGATGATGTCTGGTACAATAGTAGGGATGCCAGGCACCAAAAAGAGCTGCAACAAATACTTTCTCCCCTGGTGTTTGGAGAAACAGGTAGCAAGATACTGGTGACTAGTCGAAGCAAAGATGCATTATTAGCTCTGGGTGCTGTAGAAGAGAGTTGTATTCCAATACCTGAACTGGATGATAAAGCCTTCTTTGAAATGTTCATGCACTATGCACTTAGAGATGCAAGGATAGACGGCCATGATAGAGCAAAACTCGAAATGCTTGGAGAAGACATTGCAAAAAAACTGAAGCGGTCACCTTTGGCAGCCACAACCGTGGGTGCACAGCTATGTCTAAGACCCGTGTCGATTTTTGGAGAACAACAAAAGACAAGAACCTGTTGAATGACACCATGGGGGGCTCTATGGTGGAGCTACCAGCATCTCGATGAGCAGGTCAGGCGTTGCTTCAATTATTGCAGTATCTTCCCAAGAAGACGTCATCTGAAACGCAAGGAGTTAGTTCAGTTGTGGATGGCGGAAGGGTTTATAAAGACAAGTAATGCTGAAGAGGAACTGGATGGTCAGGAGTGCATTGATGAATTATTGTCGCCCCTCATTTCTGCAACTAGGAGAGAGACGAGTAGAACATGGATGTGCGGTTGATTACTTTACTATTCATGACCTGCTGCGTGATATAGCAGAAGAGGCCGCCAGAGGAGATTGCTTCAGAATCGAGAAAGATTTCACAGGAGAGGTTCCTCCAGATATCCGTCATCTATTTGTTGGGAGTTGTGGTATAAAATTGGTTGCCAAGAAGATTTCTGAATTGCAGAATCTACGCACTCTAATATTTGATGATCTCTTCCCACCTGATGATAATGTCTTTCAGGGAATGTTCAGGAGGTTCCGAAAATTGAGGGTGCTGATTTTAAGTTTCTATAGGCCTGATGGTGGTCACACCTTCTCAGTCCCGGAATGTATCGGTCAGTTAAAGCATCTACGGTATCTTCTTTTTCATGTGGGTATAAGAGACAGGCTAATTTTACCAAGTAGTATTACCAGGCTTTACCACATTCAGCTGTTAGATGTTTCTGATTTCAAAGATGTGGATTTTTCTGGTGGTAAATATATGCATCATCTTGTCAACTTCCGTTGTGTAAGCAGCTGCGCATCTGGATATTCCAAATATTGGCAGGCTCAAATGGCTCCAAGTGTTACCATATTTTGATGTTATGAAGAAACAGGGGTTTGAGCTACGACAACTGAAGGTCCTAAACAAACTTGAAGGCACACTAAAGATCAGGAATCTTGAGAACGTTGAAAGCAAGGAGGAGGCGATTGAAGCTAATCTTGCAGACAAGGAGCGGCTGACAATGCTTCACCTGTGCTGGGGGGATAGATACAAGTCACAGTCCTGAAGAAGTTGAAGCAGAGGTGCTTGAGGGTCTTTGCCCCTCGAAGTATGTTGAAAGACTAGAAATTTGGAACTACAAAGGCTCGATGTACCCAAACTGGATGTTGGGTAAGCAGAACGGTGGACCAAAGAGGTTGCATAGTCTTTGGCTGTACAATTGCATTCGACTTGAACCTGCTCATTAACTTTTTGAGGTCTTCGCCCATCTTGGTTCGTTTAGGCTTTGGGGGAGCAACTGGCCCGCGTTGCCTGATAATATAGGGCAACTGACGTCGCTCCAGCAACTGGATCTATTTTATTGCTCGAGCATTTGTTCCCTTCCAGCACTGCCCTGGTCCCTTGAGGACTTTTTGTGTCACGAACTGCAACGAGGAGTTCATGAGGTCATGCGAAACAGTAGATGATCCAAACTGGCAAAAATCCAGCACATTACCAGGAAAATTATTGAGCGTTTGTAAGGCTCTCTCCCCAAGTCCCAAGTCTTCAGTTGGAGCAACAGTTTGAAAGGTACAGTGCGTCTGCAAATCCCTTTGACTGCCATTTTTTTTTTTTTGTGGTAACGTCACTACTAGCCTCCGCAATTAAGATTCAGGTAGTCTTTACTATTATGCCAAGTTGGAGGTATAGCTGGGGCCATATTGTTTAATTTGGTATGCCTATTTTTGTCAAAAAAAATGGCATGCGTATGAAAAACACACAACCATAATTCTGGGCAGATTTGAGATTTGTTGTTATAATCATTTTCATTTGAAAATGACATTTTGAAATTACCATGAGATTTCATTTGTTGCTACAATCATTTTCATTTGTTGCTATAACCATTTCCATTTATGTTGTAAATTACCATGAGATTTGAAATCATGATATTTTATAAATTTAAGCATCTTGCTGAAGTAGTCTGTTTGCTGAGATTTTATCTCACCACCCATTTTATCTATCCAGGTCCTTGAGCGGATGCTTGCTTTGAAGGGATGGGATAGTTGTACATCTTCACGACTTCGACCACACCTTAAAATAAAGAACTTTATTTCCTTGCTGTAATATAATTTGGAGTTTGGCTTTGATGTGGGTACCTTTGTAGTCTACTAATGCGTATGCGTGTGAACCTATTTATGTTATTGTAAACCTAGATTATTTTTTATTAGTGTGCACAATAAGTTCTTTGTTTAGGCCACAATAAGTTCCTGACCAAAGGTTCACCACTTACTTTGTCAAAAGGGGAAACAAAAAGGTGTTGCAATGTTCAATGATTCGCAGACATGTCCCTGAAAAGAATAATTTTGTGACATTTCCCCTGAACAAGAAGTTTAAGACATTTCAAAGGCGCTGAATTGTAATTTGTAATAAGAAATCAATCATGCATCAGAACATGTTTGATGCAAGTACTGAACCTTTTTCGTGCAGCAATTTGGTAAATAGTACTGGGTGTTATTTGAAGGATGATCAGCTATATCTATTCTTGAATTAGTCTTCTTCTTCTGTCTAATAAAGTGTAAAGATATGCCCTCATTGCGCTTGATGATCATTTTAAAAAAAACGGAAAAGAAGGATACGTGCCACTAGGCCACTCTAGATCTGGCAATTAGCACCGACTTGATTAAATGCAGAAAAAAATCTGAGCGACCATTTGAGATTGAGATTTGACCACACCAAAAAGATCCATCTCGCAAGTTGCAACCAGCCTCGACGCTCCGACGCCGGCCAGCGAAGATCCACCTCGCAACCAGCTGCGACACCGGCCGGCCGGCGAGGATGAACGACCTCATGACCGACTCCTTCGTCGCCGCCGCGGCCAAGGCGCAACAAGGTGGCGCAGCCACGGCCAGCCCCGCCAGCGGCGACGACCCGGAGCTCGGCGCGTTCCTGGCCGAAGCAGACGCGGCGAAGACCGAGATGTCCGCGCTGCGCGACGAGCTATCCCAGCTCCGCTCGGCGCACGAGGCGTCCAAGAACGCCGTGTTGGGCGCCGGCTCCGCGCGCGCCGCCACGCACTCGGCGCTGGTCCGCCTCCTCGGTTCCGCGCGTCGGCTCCGCGCGCGCCTCGCCTCCATGGACCGGCGCGCCCCGGCCCCGCGGCGCAGGCCGCGGCGGGGCTCCGCGGCCGCGTGCGCGACCTCACCGCGGACGTGCAGGCACTCCGGCGGCAGGTCTCGGCGGAGCGCCGGAGCGACGCGGCACGCCGGTACCTCGCCGTGGCTGGGGACGCGCCGACCGAGGAGCAGCTGGACCGCCTCCTCGCCAGCAGCACCGACGACGGTTCCGACGTTGCGGCGATGCGGGCGGCGCTGCTGTCCGCCGGCGCGGGGGCGGCGGAGCAGGAGGAGGAGGTGGCGGAGGTGGAGCGCGGCCTCCTGGAGCTCCAGCAGGTGTTCTTGGACATGGCCGCGCTCGTGGAGGCACAGGGCGCGCCGCTGGACGACATCGAGCGGCAGGTGGGCGCAGCAGCGGGCGACGTGGCCGCCGCCGAGGCGGAGCTGCGGGAGGCCCGGCGGCTGCAGGGTGCCGCGCGCCGGAGGCGGGTCTGCCTGGCCGGCGGAATCGCGGCGCTGCTGCTCGTCGGCGTTGCCGTCGCCGTCGTGGTGGCCATCGTGCTGGCGCGTAGGGGCGGTGGGAAGCTTGTGCTGCAGCTCGCCGCGGGCTTGCCCGCGCGGTGAAGTCAAACTTCACCTTGGATTGGATCCCGCGGTTTTCTAGCGTGGTTTATTGACAGTTATCTTCTAGCCTGATTGTGACCTGTGTGAATCTTGTTTGTTGGTTTGATGTGAGATCGGATGAAACTTCCTTTCGTTAAAAAAGAGATTGGATGAACTTTATTGAGATTTTGTGATCCTAAGCTAAAAATGCGTGTGATTAATTAAGGAAGCAAAAGAATGAAGTTAGATAAAAAAAAAAATGCGTGTGATTAATTAAGGAAGCAAAAGAATGAAGTTAGATAAAAAAAAAAAATGCATGAACAAAAGAATGAAATTAGATGAATAAAAAAACAGAATGGAGATGCGGGGGATCGAACCCCGTGCCTCTCGCATGCAAAGCGAGCGCTCTACCATTTGAGCTACATCCCCTTTCTTGTTCAAATTTAGCACAATTGCTATATAGAGTATTTCCTAGTTTTTTGAAATGCTTTCACATGAATAGGGCAAAACGGTGTGGTTCACAACTATGCTAATGCATGAGTTGATCGTTGGTGAGGATCATAAAGAATCCTGTCAAATTACTCAACGTCTCATGTCTATCTTCCATACATTTTGTCCATTTCTTTTTGAGTTGGCACTATGAAGTGAGTATTACTTAATACCGTTTGTGCCCCACGTTACAAAGAAAAAGTAATAATCCTCACAAATCCCAATGGATATCAAAAGTAGGGGGAAAACAAGTTGCCCACACTTTGTATGCATCGTTATAGCGTATTCGACAACATATCGATAAGAATTTGTATACTTCCCCGCTATCACAGTTAAGGCCACTATAGCGGTTTTAGTGATGATGTGTGAAGAGAATGAGTTGAGAAGAAACGATTCTCAAACTTTTACTTCTCTACGAACCACAAGTGCGCTATAGGGTGTTTTGACCTTTCTATTTGTGTTTATGATAGCGCTTTAGACCTTTGTTGCACTTTTTATGTTTGTGATTGGGTTTTGGACCTTTGTTGCACTTTTTTTGTGTTTATGATTGGAGCTTTGGACCTTTGTTGCACTTAGTATTTTGCTAGGAACTTGTAACTTATACAATGCTGAATCTTTTTTTGAATTTTACAATGCTGAATCTTAAATAGTGTAAGCACATATTAAATATATGAAGATCTTATGCAGTGTCGGATCTAGGAGGCGTTGGGGACTAAAGCACGAGAAGTTTCTTCCACGTACGGCTAGATACCAAATCTTTTGCATTTTTCAATTTCAACTGTAAGAGCATCCGCTGTGCAGAAATATTGGAATTTCGATGCATTTTTGCTGTAAAGAATTGCTTCAGTTCGTATCCGGCCGGTACTACATATTTCTCGCTACATGACGCCACTGTGGCTACGAACGACGACGACGACGACGACTCCGCGTGCGAGGGCTCCAGGTCCATCGGGGCGCCCTGTTCTGCCGCTCGTCGGACGCCATCGACGAGCCGTCGCGGCAGCCAAGGAAGAAGCATAATACGCCTACCTGGCTACTGACCAACACTAATGATAACAGAATGTTTCTAGAACGCCATTGCCACTCATGTGTTTCCATAATTCCATGGCCGCGTTCTCCTCCTTGGTGTAAATTCCTTCGATCTTTCTCTGTAATGTATAAACTTATCATGCTAATTCATTTTTGAGGAAAGAGATAACAAAATGCTAAATCATAGGTCACGTTTATATTTGACATAGCTCAACTGCTTATAAGTCTCAAAAGTTTGACAAGCCAAATGGAAGAATCAGTTTGTTACAGAGATAGATGGTACACCTCTCAGAATAGTCTTTGCAACACTAAATTTTCAGTACGGGCGCGAATGAAAGGATATTTCAAAACAGAACGAATTAGTGCTAGTGCATGCCTTATATTCAGAGTTTTATTCAACAACAAAAAGGACACTGCAAATGCTCCAACATGGCAAAGTCATGTTTTTTTAAAAGATATCGTACCAATTAGTGGTAGTGTAATTTGCGGGAACATATAAATTTGGAAGTGATACCGTACCAACTGATGGCCAAAAAATCAGAACCTGTTCCTGATGCCAGTTCTGCAATTTCTAGACTGATGCAGTCTGAACTCAGTGTTCTAGCAAGGCAACATTTTTATACAGATAGTGACTTAATAATCGCATTGATGCATATATCAATAATACATCCTGCAATTAACCGCTTCCGTCAAGCTGCCCATGGGAGAGGAGGTGTGCCAGATATTGCTGAAACAAAGATAAAGCATGCATCAAACTTGCATATCAGGCAGCAAGAATATATATCCAAAACAAACATATGAAGAATTGTGTGTTTCCTTCTGACAAAGTACGAATTTCTGAGCAGTAAGCATGCGTAGCTAGCAGCGAATGATAGACAAGCGTGTATATGTCCTTACAGCATGGTAGGCATATGGTGGTTTCCCTTGCCGGTCAAAATGCTTCGCCATGATGGAGAACTCTATTGGTCCCCATTCATCTATTTCAAAACAATTGCCTAATGCAGCCTTGTAAAGCTGCAAAACACCAAATGAAGTTGGCACAGGAAATAAGCAAAATAGCAATTTTAAATATCCATATCATCAACAATAGAAAAAGCTCCTCCACATGTATTTATAAAAATGTATATTCGGTTTCCACACCTTTGCAGTGTCAGTTAGTAGCTCAGTACCAGCAGGGTAGGAGGCATAATACTGGTCAGCCCTTGAGATCCCAGCCCTTGTCCTGCAAAAAGCTCAAGCGAAGAGTATAGGCAGGTGAGAGCATGAACAACTGAACAGGTAATGAAGTTATGGACCTATAAAAAGAGATAATTCTGGTCAGTGGCAACGTACGTGTTGCTTGTGTAAGCATAAGTAATGAGGGCACTGAAGCAGTAGAATCCAGCATATGACACCATACGCCGAAACTTCTGGATTTTCAAAACCTCCTTACACTGATAAAGGACATCCATCTCACTACAACTGAATGCTGGTTTTAGGGGGAAAGGAACATCAGTTAGACACAAGCTTAGCTCTACAGAAAGCCAGGTGACAAGAAACAAACATATAGTATAATAGTATACCGAATCATTCCAATAAATCAGAAGATATGTATCTTAAACTATTGCACTGAATCCCAAGGTCACCCTAAACTCCCAAAACATGGAATCAACCTGAAAACAAAAATGCAAAACATTTGCACACAGAATACTAAATGGGCATGGGAAGAAAGCAATGGAACCTCGATAAGGATGGTATTCCATTTTTTTTTTTTTTTTTTGAGAAAAAAAGCAATGCATGTTCTCTTATCCTATAAACAACAAAGATTTTTATCAAATAATAATCCCACATTGAAAGTAAATTGTGTTGTCTTAGCATTATGTCTGAGATCACGGCCGGTCCTCAATCGCTATATATTCAGTATCATAACTGGACTTGGCATAGTGTCATTTTCATTGAATACATCGGGTGACCCAGCTCAAATATCCAGAAGAGAAAAAAAAACACGGAATGGATCGGAACAAATGGTAAAAGCTGCAAGCACATTTCTCTGGGGAATTTCAACAAACACCTCTCATGCATGCCATTTGAACGCCCCTGCAGTTAGAAATTCTTCTTTCCTCTAAGAACGGCAACCATGTGCCTGTGTAACGCTACACAAGTAAACGAGGATTCCACACCGCAGAAAAATTTAATTTTAATCAAAGCTTTGGCTTGGTGCATCTAGCTCTGAGCTCCAAAATTCGAGCGCAGCCGCGCAGGAAGGAAGAGAAGGAAAAGGATGATGAACGTGGACGAAAACATCACAAACCTCCACCACAGGTAGCCTCCGGCTCGGGTTTCGAAGGTTCTGCCGCCGGCCGTCGAGCGCCGACGACACAACAGCGGCCAGCGGGGCGAAAGCTCCCTGATTTTTTTTTTTTTTTTTTTTTTTTTTTGAGGGGGGCGAAAGCTCCCTGATGAGTAGCGCCTACTGATGAGGGAGACAGAGATACCACGAGTCCACGATGGAAAAAAATATGGATCTGGGCTGCGGTCCAGTTAGTATAGTAAGGTCTGTTGGGCCGTGAAATGGGCTCGGTGCAGGCATGTTTATAACTAAGTAAAATACACCTGGCGTCCTCAAACTTTTGAAGACCTCCCATCTACATCCTCGAACTATAGAAGTGACTATCTGGGTCCTTAATCTATTGCTGCTGCGCACCAAAGATCCAAATCTAGCCACATCAGCGTCAATTGTTGACGTGGCAGTGCCATGAAGGCAGCCGGACACCATGGCCATGGAGAGTTTTCAAAAACAATCCTGGCCCAATACTGGCCAAACCCGAACAACTACGGAAGCCACCGGTACCTGCTCCTGCCGCTCGTCTTGCCAGCGCCCCGGTCCGAGTTGCCAGCAGCAGCAACAGCCTATTTAGTCAACGGCATGATGGGTTTCGTCACCGCGACGTCGGTCCTGGTCGGGAACCTGCAAGAGCTCCCGTACCCAACCCTCGCCGTCACGTCGATGTGCTGCACATCGCTGCCGATCTGCGCGTCACGGCACGAAATCGTCCCCGGCACACGACGGACTCGGACACGGAGTCCCTCGCCCGATGGCTGTAGGTGACAGCGGGGACGCTGGGGAGCAAGGTGCCGCAACAGCGTCGAGTCTGCATGTGTCCATGCTCAGGTTCTCGGCCACCCTCGTGTTCGCCCTCGCTTAAAACGTGAGCCGTTTGGCCACCTTTTTCCCAACCCTTTCCCCGCCGATGCCAAGACTTGGCTCACCGGCAAAATTCGCCGGCGCCGTCCACCCTCATCCAGTTACTTTCGCAGACGCCTGAGACTCGTCCTTGCGCTCCGATTGGACCCAGTCTCGGCATCCCCTCTATCGAAAACGCCAGAGCGCACCATGCCCTCTGTTGCGGTCCCCATCACCGCCGTCAAACTTCTCGCCGTGGCTAGGTCGTTCAGGTCGTGTCCGTGCCATCTCCCATGCAACCAACAAACCAACTGAGTCGTGCTGAGCGTATCCATGCTATCGCGAGCGAGGCCGGCCAAACACCGGAGCGGCGAACCAACCTCTGTATCACCGTGTCGCCTGCTGCCGAGCCGCCATGGATGCGGCTGTGCACAAGCGAAGCCCCAATCGCTGCAAGCCACCACAAGGCCAACCAAGCACGCCTCCATGCTGCTCCCCCGCACACGCTGATCGCGTTGGGTACCGCTGTGGAGCGGCGCCCGTTGTCGCGTCGTGGTTGCATGCTCTCGTGTGCGGCGGCGTGTAACGGGGCGTTGCCTCGCACCTCCAGCGCGCCCGTGTGATCTGCTGCCGGCGTCCGGTTTCCGACGCCTGGACCTCGTGCCACGGCCGCGCTCACCGCCCTGCTACCTTGGTGGCCCGTTGCGGCCTCTCCCTCATGGATCCTGAGCTGGGTTCAGTCCGCTGCGGGAACGCGTGCACCGCGCCGACCGGCCATCGTTGCCGCTGAACACTTTGCGGCCGGAATCGGGCACCAGCCGGCGCTCCCTACGGCCCTCGCTCTGTTTGTTCAAGGAGAGGAAGGAGCCGGGAGTAAGAAACAAAAATTGTGACGGGGGTTTTCGAATCCATGGCCATCTTTGTCTGGTCGCCGCCATTAGCCACCGCCACGTCAACCGTTAGCGTTGATGTGGCTAGATTTGGACCTTTGGTGCGCGCCAGTAAAAAATCAAGGACCCAGATAGTCGATTCAATAGTTCGAGGACATAGATGAAAGGTCTCTAAAAGTTTGAGGACGCTGAGTGTATTTTACTCTTTATAACTTATAAGTGGATGAAAGTGACGTGGAGCAGTGGAGGCAAAATGCTCCATTCCATGTTTTTAACTCTATACTCTATGTTATTTTAACGAAACGGTTTCAACTCTATGCACTCTGTTAGAAAAATAATGGTGGAGTTGTAAGAGCACCTAAAATGATACTCTGATTTGTAGTTTTTGTGAAGATGCTCCACGGTGGAGTTTGTGGAGCAATCCCAAACACCTCACCAGCTAGAAGATTAATCTTGGAGGGGCTACTCTTATTATCTTCTACTAGCTCCTTTCAAGCTTCTATGGGTACTTTATAGCTCCTTTTAATCCAAACACTTCAAGCTCCATGCTGATCCACGAAATCCATGGAGGGATCGTGACGTCTAGAAAGCAAAGTTGAATTAGGCGACTTAGAAAACTATGGCATCTAATTTTCATCTAGTCGAAATACATGCAATAAATAATCATCGATCTAGATGGGCAACTAAGATTGTAGGACGTTTTTTTTGCTACATGTACCGTAAAGGAGCTATCAACATATCCTGTCAAACTACACTAGAGGAAGCGAGATCAGAGCAAAGAAATTCTCGTTTGAGTGTCTGTCTTATTTTAAAAAATTTAAGAAATTTTAATAATTTTGTTATGACTTATTTTATCGTTAGATATACTTTTCATAATAATTTATTTATTTTATTATTTATATTAAAAAAAATAAATAAGGCGAATGGTCAAACAAGGATTATAGAAGTCAAAAACAAACTGTTATTTGTGGGACGGAAGGTGTACTGTATTTGAAAAATGTGTAATATTTTTCCTCATCCTACTACGGCTAGGATTTGAAGCTGGTTGTTATAAGCTTTTCTCATTTTAAAAAAGAATAGTCTCTTTTTAAAAAAAAAAACAAGAAATAGTCTAGTCAATGAAAGAAAGGGGGTAAAAAATGCATTGGCTCTCGTGTTTCCTGGATTTTTTTTTTACATTTTATATATTTATCTTAAAAGCTACACTTTTCTTTTGTGTTCTCTTTTTTTTTTTTTGAATCTATTTTCTTTTTGTGTTCTTGTGACACTTGATTCTTAGTTGGGTCATTTTTGTAGGAAAAAGTCTACTTTTGGTCCCTCAATTTTTACGAAAGTCCGATTTTGGTCCCTCAACTTCAAAACCGGAGGACAAAACAGTCCCTCAACTTTTCAAACCATGCGATTTTCGTCCCTCGACGGGTTTGGGACGGTGGTTTCGCTACAGTAACTCCGGTTTTGCTACAGTAACCGTGTTTCGTTTTTTTCTCTTTTCTTATTTATTTCGGCTGAATTTTTCAAAAATTATAGTAAATCACGAAAATTCATAAAATAGAAAATCCAATTTTGTTGGACTCCACATGAGTAGGGCTACGCAATGAATATATAATATGATATACTTTAGTACAAAGTTTTTGCTATGAAGGTTTTGCCTTTTTCTTTTTTATTTATTTTCACTCAATCTTTAAAAAATCATAGTAAATTACAAAAAATTATAAAATAAAAAATTCAATTTTGTTGGACTCCACATGAGGCGCGCAATAACACAATACGTAGTTCTTGTGGCTCTTTAGCCTGGGTTAGGTTAGCTAGGTTTCTTTGTCTTGATCGCGTGCGACGCACGCACGCACTGAGTTTGTGAACCCGATCGATGGATCCTGGCCAATAAATTAAATAGTACACCTATATATCTTTATTGTGTAAATATGCTCATGTGGAGTCTAGCAAAATTGGTTTTTCAATTTTATGGTTTTTTATAATTTATTATGATTTTTTAAATATTGAGCTGAAATAAATAAAAGAAAAAGGCAAAACCTTCATAGCAAAAATTTTATATTAAAGTATACCATATTATATATTCATTGCATAGCTCTACTTATGTGGAGTCCAACAAAATTAGATTTTCTATTTTATAATTTTTTTACGTGATTTACTATGATTTTTGAAAGATTCATTTTTAAATAAATAAGAAAAGGAAAAAAACGAAACCATGTGCACTGTATCAAAACCCGGAGTTATTGTAGCGAAACCACCGCCCAAACCCGCCAAGGGACGAAATCTGCATGGTTTGAAAAGTTGAGGGACCCGTTTTGTCGGTTTTAGAGTTGCGATTTAAAATCGGACTTTCAAAAGTTGGAGGACAGAAAGTAGACTTTTTCCTTTTTGTAACCACGTATGTAACCGAAAGCAAGTGGCACAGCGTACTACAAACCGAGCAGGCCAAATAGATCCCAAGCCCGATGTGACTGAGAACAATTCTCAGCCCATTTAAATAGGCCTGACCAGTCCATGGCCCAGCAGGCACTTGCTTGCCTGCCACTGTCTCAGTAGGTAGTAGCACAGCGGGAGTGGAGGAGCATTTTAGTCCCACATCGGCAGAGCACCGCAGGGAGCACACCAGTAGCAGCGTTAAAGAGGTCCGGGGTGCGGCCTTGCCAAACCATGATCCTTCAGGCAGTCAAAGGGAGATGAGGAGTGGTATAATCTCGCAAATTACTATGCGAGTGGGGTGTCCGCCCCAACTAAGCCTGTTACGACAACAGGGCACCCCAATGATTTACCATCTGATCCCGATTTTTATAACAACACAAAAATTTTTAGTTAGGTATTTTAAGTTTTGTTTAAGTTTATTTTAATTATTTATTATTTATTATTGCTAAACTTTCTTTTCCAGTTTTTATTTTTGATTTTGATACACTACAAAACATAATTCAGTTTAGGTCCCACAAGAGACACGGTATTTTCGAGAGTTTTTATTAATTACTTTCTTTTTTTGAGTTTTGATTTGATTTGTTTGGAGAACGCTGTTTTTACTCATTTCGAACAAAGTGGCGAGCTCATTGTAGTTTCGGTATTTTTTTATTAGCAGAATTTGGGTTTTTCGTCCAATTTGGTTTTTAATAAAATATATACTACCTGAAAAGGTTTCCAGATGAATTTGGAATGGTTTCTGGAAAGCTAAATTTGCAACGGCAGAGTGAATTCTTCTTTCATCAAAACGGATAATGCAAAACGACGCCGACCGTGGGGATCGAACCCACGACCACGTGGTTAAAAGCCACGCGCTCTACCACTGAGCTAGGTCGGCCATTGTTAATATTTACCCAAACATTGTATATGTTTATTTACACCTGTACAACCTTTTAGTAGTGCGAGCCCACACAGTCGGACATACGATTATTACTCACGCTTTTCACAACACAGGTCTGTATGTGCGAGCCCACGCAATCAGACAAACATTTATTACTCACGCTTTTCGCAACACGGGTCAGTGTGGATCCACTCCACTCCGTTGTCATAGATTTCTTCAAACTTTTCAGGTGCAAAATCTTAAACCAACCGTTGTAATTATGATATATTTTATTTCGCAAATCATAAAAAAAAAAAATCACGGGCTATTGAAAATAGTGTTTTGTCATTTTCGCCGATATTGGCGCTATAGCACCGCTATGGCCGCGCTATGGCGACAGCTAATCAGAGTAGCGTTAGCCGATTGCTGCCGCTATAGCGCGCTATTTGTTTACAGGTGACATGAAAAAAAAATCTATGACAAGTTGATAACATAATATATAATCCATGAATTTTCATCATAATCCATGAGTTTCCAACATAATAATAGCCAAGTGCCAACATAATTGATGATAAGTTGATAACATAAGTGATAAGATAAGTCATAAAAGTAATAAAAGCTAGATTTTTTTGGCTTTTTTAATGAAGTAACGGGCCGCACAAGCTATTTTTGGCATGGTAGAAATAGCGGCAAATAGCGGTGCAATGGCGCTATTCGCGTTTAGCGGCGTAATAGCGTGAAAATTAGCAATGTCGTCACGACGTTTCAATTGGCGCGCTATAGCGCACTATTTTTTTTGGCCAAATATATATACAGTAGTACGTGTTTATTTAAGGGTCTGCAATATGACCCTGATAGAACGGTCCCACCACAGGCCTTCTCCCAGCTGCAACTGAAGTGGCGCTATGTTTCCTCCCTTTTCCTTGTGCCCGCCCAATTTCCACAAATTTTACGCGCCAAGCTTTCACGAAACTCAAAAACCCTCAACCGCCTCCTCTCACGCGATTCATTATATCTCATTCGCCTACTCACAGACGATCCAATTCATTCCTCATCCGCCCCCTCACAAGTGATCTAGGGGTTTCCAGCCGCCTCATCCGCCCGCCGTCACCGCCACCGCCACTACCGACGCATCCGCGACATTCTAGCAGACACCGCCTCCGCCCGCGACCTCCTTCTCCGACAGCTTCTTCCTCCACAAGGAGATTTTAGGTTTTGATATGTAGCCCATCAATCTTGTTCGTGCCTATTAAATAAACTATTCTTGAACTACAATTTATTGATTCCACTATTCTGAACTATTTTTTTGGATCTCAGTGCCTCTAAGAGCCTATTCGCTTGTTTAATAGTATTCCGTGAGAGAATTAGTTGAAACAAGATGAAGCAAGCACAAGCGAACAAACTTTACTAGTCCTCATGGGGGCATGTTACGCTCGAAAACATGGGGGCTACACCAACCAGAAACTTTGACATTCTAATATAAAAAAAAAGAGGGGAAGAAGAAAGAGAGAGAAGAGATTTATTCCACTCCATATATATGTGTTGTAAAAATGTTTAGTTCTATCCCTATTGAAATAATGAATAGTTGCTCTATCTTATGTTTTATCTATGCCTAGTTTATAACTTAAATTTCTCTAAGATTTAGATTTAGTGTCTAAGTTTTATTTCACCTTGAAAAGCCCGAATCATGTGGGTGTCATAAAGCTTATTTGATCTAGGTAATTGCGAGTTATGATATGGTGACATGGACTTTTCTATGACATTATTCTTAGAGTGACATGATATCCGGTGTTTTCTTTTCAAAAATTAAAATTCGAAACCTTAGTCATATGCTACTTGTTTTCATGGTGAGCCTATGTCAAATTGTTTGTGACCTATGTTGAGATTCTTTTCATATGCCCAAGATCAAGATTCACTTACACCCGTAAAATAAATTGCCGACTCTCACACTAAGAGTTGCGCACAACATGCACCCTTCCATCCACCAAATAAACTCCCTCATTTTGTATCATGACCTCTCATAAAAATTCCTATTACAAAAGGAGAAGTATGAGCTATGCTAAAAAAACAAGATGGACAAATGTTCCAAAAAAAAATAGACGAGGAAGTCAAGTAAAAAAAAAAAAAAAAGAAAAGAGAAATAAAAGTAGCCTATTCAAAGATTCCAAGAGAGAGAGAGAGAGAGAGAGAGAGAGAGAGAGAGAGAGAGAGAGTCATGACACCTAGAGTACAAAACACGAAAATTCCAC
Source organism: Hyparrhenia diplandra (assembly GCA_015847255.1). Classification (NCBI taxonomy): domain Eukaryota; kingdom Viridiplantae; phylum Streptophyta; class Magnoliopsida; order Poales; family Poaceae; genus Hyparrhenia; species Hyparrhenia diplandra. The sequence continues at coordinate 27,750 of JADLZK010003646.1, forward strand.
ACACTTGCACATCTTGATCTTGGCCTATGACTAATTTCTCCATGTGGTCCGGTCTTTGACTAAGGCAACATGACATGACACAAGTATGCCAATCTTTTACCTACCCAAAGCTCCACAAAAGCCTTATTTAGTTGGTAGGCAAAAAGAAAGGCAATCTAAGCCTTTAGTGAGGAGCAACCACATACATATATTGAGCGATCGAGAGATCATTTGAGGAACTATATTCTTTGCTTCAAAACCTCTAGAATGACAGTCACTCAAAATAGTAAAAGAAAAGCAGGTCCGTTGAATTGTTCTATCTTGCAACCACCCAAGATTCGGAGATAGCTCAAAAGCCCCACAATGATGAAAAGTAATAAAGGGTGGGTAAACATGTCATTTTTTTTCAAATTCTAGTAGAAAGTTTTTGCTATAAGCATGGACATTTGAAACATAATCGGCATGGAAGCAACTCCTGATCAACAACCAAGTATTTATCTTTGCCCGAGGACGTGCAAAGGGTAATAAGCTTGGGGAGTTTGTTGACGGTCCACTAACGGCGTATTTTTAACGTCAACATTCTACCATAAAAGAGGTGAAACTATATCTTACTACACATATATACATTTACTATTGACATATTTCCACTTGTCTTGGAGATTTAAGTGCATTGCAGGAATTATAACAAAACAAGTGGAAAAGTCACAAAAAGACGCCATTAGGGAAAGCGTACTTTAGCACATCAAACACTCTAATAGAAAAAGGCCCAAATCGTGACAAAGTCAAGCAAGCAACCGGCACAGCCAAACATTGGACAAGACCCATAGCCCACTGGCCAAAGGCGGTGGCCAGGAGCGCGGGGCTTGGCGCGCCCACGCTAGGGTAAGCACGGCCCAGGCCCAATCTTCTCTGGTGGTTTGGACATCAATGTCGGAGGGTAGTGCAGAATGTGGCCATTGGGCAAACACCCAACACAAGCCCAAGAAGTGAAGGCCCAAGTCCAACACAAAACCGTAATGGGCCGTAGGACATGAGTTTAGTATTTTGGGTATAACTTCCTCATATGAACTCGGAATTCAGTAAACCACCTACTGAAACGAAGCTTACTCTGAGGCCCACACGTTCCTACAAATAGCTCAGCCCATTTGGCTCAGTCCTTGGCTGCACCAGCCCAGACGCCGTTCGAACCCATCTTTCGCGTGGCGGTTACATCAATGCAGAGAAATGGTGGTGCAGTGGTGGCTATCACATTCACTGAACCTAGATGCCGTTGTGAGTTCGATTTGGTGCATTCAAAAGGGGAATATTTCATGGCACATTCCCTCTCCCCCTCCTATAAATAAATGGCTCCTTCCTCTCATTTGGACACACACCTCACAAGAGAGCCTCTCTTCCTCTCTATTCTTCTTTCTTCTTTTCTTCTTCTTAATAGGTTAGATGTGGAGCTAGGCAAAGACAAGGGGTGGGTGGGGGGCGCGGGGGACTCGGATAGTCAAACTTTGCTGAAATTTGGAATCCCTACAAGACTCGAAATTGTTGAAACCCTGCTGCTGAGCGATTGAGCCGTGCCGCACGCTATGGGCAGGACCACGTTCAAAGTTACCAGTGATCAATCCAAGATTTCGATTAAAGAAACCGGAGATAAGATAGTTCGCCTCGAGGGGCTGATTTACGAAATCTCGACCATCTTCCTCTCGCCTCCCAATTAAGGAGTTGAGATAGATGTTTCATCTATCTTTGATGTTGACCGTATTGATACAAAACGTATTAAGATAGTTAAGTAATTTCTCTCTTAGTGCTCTTTATTACTGAGATTTTGAAAATAATTCACTATTATCTTGTAATTGACTCTTCATCAATTACTTCTGTACATGGCTTGTTAGTGTGAAAGGTACTCTCGTTATAGCTTAATGCTTCGGTGATCTGGCTTTCTAAGGCACTACACATCATTTTTTTCCATGGAATTTCTTTGGTTTTTTGTGGCATGCGTTCATTCCTTTGCCCTTGTTTGTTTCTTTGCGCATGCTTGTTGGATTCTTATTTGTTGTTTTATCATGGTGCTATTCCTGATAAGTTTTATCATTCTGATGGCTGATGTTTATGGCTTGGTTTTTTAAAAAATCTTAGTATTTTGATGCTATGGTGCGTTGTTTAGGATTTACGTTGCATATGTCAATTGGTGTAGTAAATATGGTATGGTATTTATTTATCTTTTTTGTTAGAAGCCTTAGTTTACTTTGATTGCTTTGTCAAGATAACTTGGATCATTCATTTTTTTTTTTCTTTTCTACCCATTTCTCATTATCATGGAGTGTTCATTGTTATTAGTGGTCTGGTTATGTGCATTGACACATTTTGTAAAGGAACCCCTTTAGTTGAACTCAAGTTGTTTCCCTATCCAATTTTGGATATAGTGCTTTAGAGCGTTGATCCCAATTCTTTTCTCGTTTCATACTACACAAGATTATACTAGTTGCGTACACCTACAACCCTCAAATGTGCATTAGAATGCTAGAGATGTTCTGCTTGATCTAGGTTTGCTGCAATTTTGCGAACGTTGGCTTCATATAAGTTATGTCTATTTCTTCTATTAGCATTGCATATATACCATGGTCAATGTAAAATGCTTTAAAAAACAAATTTAACCTTGATTCACACTTTCTTTGACTCGTGGTGATGTATCATGAAGTTTATTGAGCTTTTTTTGGATAATTTTATATCATCAGAAATATGGTTTGACCCAATTTTTATTGCGTACATATATATTTAGTTGTGCTACAATACTATTTTACAGTCTTCTTGCTGAACCGAATAATTATTAGATATATTTGCACTTTAGGTTTGCAAGACTGTCCATTGTCGAGTATATTTACGGAGAATGAAAATTATTGAACTAGCACGAGTATATTGTTTGGTGGAAAATATAGACTTGTTCGATAATGGGAAACTGCTACTACGATGGTCCTCCCTCCGCCCCAAATGTAGTACGTTGTCCCTATCATCGCCATTGTTGTCCCATGGAGTCCGTCGCTTGAATTTCCCACAGCCAGCCTACTACACCAGGGATTAGCATTCGCACCGCTATTCAGAAAAAACTTACGGGCATCGATATAACGGAAATTTTGCTGCACCGGCACGGAATATACCGCTCCCGCCCGAGCCCCGTGACGGGTATTCCTAGCGCCGCCCACGCCGTCTCAGGGCTTAACGCTACGCAACGGGCGCGCGGCCCGCCGCGATGCGCGGCCACGCTAACTACCTCGCTTTCGCTTAATCGCCCAAGGAGAGAAGGCGCTGCTTCGCCGCCCTCGCCACGGCTACCAGGGGCGGGAGCTCCACCGCGCATGGCGTGGGCGAGCGAGGGCTCGTCAAGCCGGCTGAGGCCGCGCAGCGGCCCGCCGCTGTCGGCTGGACGCGCGATCGACTCGCCGGCTGGGGCCGCTGACGCCGAAGTCGTCGGCCCGCTTTCGCTACTGAGCTTCACGCGGGATCACGCGCGGCATGCCCTGGCACAGATAACGGTGGTGGCGGGCGCATGGCGGAGCGAGGGACGCGACCCTCTTCTTCACCGGAGATGAGCGACGATGCCCCCTCAAACCATAGTGGGCGACACGGGCGAGCTTCGCCCACTGCCCGCGTCGCCATGCGCGCGCTTTGCGACCCCGCCATGCGTGCATGCCGGACCTTCTCCATGCGCGCCCGCCTATGCATGCTCCATGCGCGTGCGCCTTTGTGCGCGGCTGTGAGAGAGGGAGGAAGGAAAGGATTGTGCGTTGGGAGAGAACGCGAGGCGATGCGTATTGGTCCGGTGGGCGGCCTGGCGACCTCCACAAAAGCGGAAGCGCCGGCGGGCGGCTCGCCTCGCCGCGCAGGCTGGAGGCTACAGATCCGAGTGGGAGGTGAGTAGCGCCTGGCGGCGTGGCTGGCCGCGTCGAGCGGCAGGAGGGCGCGCTCGCGCCGGCCGGGCGGGCGGGGCCAGCCAAGGCGTCGGGCGGAGGAGTAGGCTCGCTGGGCGCGGGGAGCGGGTGCGACGACTGGAGATGGGCGCAGCAAGGGCGGGCGCACAAACGGCGGAGGGAGGCCGAGGATGGCGCGGGGAGGGAGTGGAATAAATTCGACGAGTGGGGACCGCATGATAGAGCTTCGATGCGGCCGCAACAAAAATCGAAAAAGAAACACATGAGACCTCGGTGCAGCGAGGGGATGCAGTATGATTTTAAAGACGAAAGCGGTGCGGATAGCCTTAGCTCTGGCACGTGACCCATAGTATGGCCTGCCCACTCGCAAACGCGGACACCTGCTGCCCCGGCACAGACATGATTGGAATCTTGGATGGCGTAGGTCTTGTAGGCCTCCATGGTACCCACCCAAAGTCTAAAACGACTTACCCATGCGGAGGAGGGACGGCAATAGGGAGTACTAATTAAAGAAATTGACATCTTATGGCTCGGTTGGTAGCAATAGATGCCAAATTTGAGCGTTAGTTCATCAAATTTGTTGTCGAATTAAACGAAATTTCACATCTTATGGCTAGAAAAACAAAGGTTGTTTATACAAAATTTCCTTGCCAAATTTGACTAAAGTTCATCAAATTTGTTGTCACACCTTAGCGCCTAAGGAGAAATGCGCTTTTATTTACCATATTTTTGTAATAACTGACATGTGAGACTGAGCCGCTAGAAAAAAAAAAACAAAAAGAATCTTATCAAGAGTCTGCGCTTTACAACCAAACAATTGTTAACTTGATCAAATTCAGCTAAATCTAGATGTGAAAAGCGTGGCAACTGAATGCATCAGGGGCAGGGGCGGGCGGCCAACGCCTCGCCAGCTCGGGCGGCTCCGTCTTGGTGTCCTGCAGAGTTGAAGGCTGCAGCAGGGGCAGGGGCGGCGAACGAATGAGGCCACCGCCCGCCGCCCTGTCAGCCCTGGAACGAATGAGATGCGGCGCGATCTCGTCGCCCTGCTACCCGCGCCAGTTCCAGCTCCAGCTCCGGCGGCGCCTGCGCAGCACGGACGCTCCACCCGCTGGCCCTCAAGTCCGGGCGGGCCTCTGAGACGCGCGTGGCGACGGCGCTGGCCATGGCGTACGCGCGGTCGGGGGCTCGTCTCCCACGCGCGCCGCGTGTTCGACGAAGCGCCGCACAGGGACCTGGTCCTCTGCAACGCCATGGTCTCCTGCTACGCCTCCCACGGCCTCGCGTGCCACGCCTGGGCGCTCTTCGCCGCCTTGCGCCGCTCAGGCGCCGCCGGGCTCGTCCCCGACGAGTTCACCTTCAGCGCCCTGCTCCGTCCGCCGCCGCCACGCCGTCGTCGTCAATCCGACGCCGGCCTGCTGCTCGCGATGGGAGCCCTGGCGCACGGCCCGTGCTCAGGCTGGGTCCCCTCGCCGACGTGGTGGTCGCCACCGCGCTGCTGCTCGACATGTACGCCAAGTGTTCGGGCCGGGTCGACGAGGCGCGCTGGTGTTCGACGCTATGGCGGTCAGGAACGTCGTCTCGTGGAACGCGATGGTCGTCTGCTACGGCCGGGCCGGTGCAGGCAAGGACGCTGTTGAGCTCTTCAGGCTCATGCTGATGGACGGACCTCCTGCCCGGATGAGCTCACCCTTGCCAGCGTGCTAAGCTCCTGCGCCCGGCTTGGCGGCAGCAAACGAGGCTACTCAGGTTCATGCCTATGCCATAAAGAGGGGTCTGCATGGGTTTCTGCAGGTGGCCAATGCTGTTATCATGGCGTATGGAAAGACTGGTTTTGTTCGAGAGGCGATGCAAACGTTTGCTATGATCTGCGATCCAGATGTAGTGACGTGGTCCTCTATGATTTCCTCTTATGCGTACCTTGGACTCTCTAAGGATGCAGTTCATCTGTTTGAGAGAATGCTCCGACAAGGCGTACAGCCTGACGGTGTTGCCTTCCTTGGAGTTCTTTCTGCCTGTAGCCATGCCGGGCTCGTTGAAGAAGGGTTACACTATTTCCTTATGATGACGAGGGGCTACAGCATCGATCCAAATCCACAGCATCTTGCTTGTCTGGTTGATCTCTTAGGGAGAGCTGGAAGGATTGAAGATGCTTATGACATTGTTACCAAGCTTTCTTGCGAGAGCAACACTGATGTTGTTGGAGCTTTCCTTGGTGCTTGTAAGATGCGGGCAAAATCGAGTTGGCAAAATGGGCTGCTGATAGACTTTTGTGCCTGGAACCAAGCGAGCCAGTAAATTATCTGCTTATGTCCAACGCATTTGCTGCTGCAGGAGCTTGGAATGAGCTTGCAAAAGTAAGAAGTGTGATGAGACATAGATGTGGCAGCAAGGTTCCTGGCTGTAGCTGGATAGAAATGGGTGGAACGGTTCATACATTTGTCTCCAACGATGCGGCGCTACATCAGTCGACTGAAATGCAACAGATGATGCAACTTACCATTTCAGAAGCACAAAAGGAGTGCAGTGAAGACACAGCTTGTGATGATCCTGTTTTAGTTCAAGAATGGCAGTGATACAGATGTTTGATTTATTATTTTGGGTTAGTTTGGCATCTGCAATAGCCCCAGATCTTATCAATACGATCTTTCTCATGTAAGTGATATGTATTTATTTTAGTGTATTTATGCCAACTGATCATCACACTAACTAAATTGCCAAAACTGACTTGTAACGTTAGGAAAGCATAAAATAGCACTATGTTTTATTCTGTTTTATATATGTTTAGTATTAGAATGAACAGTATAGAATCATTATTTTTATGATGGTGCAAATCTGTATTTACATGTTCTACAAATATGAAGCTATGAGTTTTCATGATTTCAAATTCTGTAAACTTATTAATAATTTACCAAATATGTGATATTTACTGCACTTTCTTGGGAAATCATATACAGATTACTTTATTTTCCTTGCATATATATTTCATTTTCTTTTTCCCATAGTGGAGTTAATTTAATATTTGTTGATTGTGTTCGATTTTTACATGTTTATATTTAAGATGTTTATGCCAGGTAGTTGACTGCTGTTTTAGATAAATAGATAGATATGTAGCCTCATGTTTCTCTTGGATATCAATTTTATTCATATATTTATTGTTTAAGATTAGCTAATTCTTGTCAAATGTTTTGCCACTCTACATCCTGTTGCTGATTCCCATTTGGCCCCTAGTGTAGTTTTTCTGATAACAGTTTTTAATACTGCAGTTCTAGTTCTGCTGTTGTTGCATGAGTAACTGTGCCACATGATCTCAATTTGAGTTAGCAGATTATATATGATACTAGTTAAGTTTTGCATCTATCATCTATACTGGTGTTGACTTGGAAAAGGGTCCAGGTCCCATCTTGTTTACCAAAACCAACAGCTCCCTTTTGGCTTGCATTCCGTTTGATCATTTTCCACTGATTTTGTGAATCCAAAGGATTAACAAGTCAGTACAGCAGGTCTATATTCTTGTCCCTGCACAAAGTAAATGTTTCTTTCCTTCGTTCGTACCTTTCTAGATTCCAGTATTCGGTGGTCTTTTTGTGCTTCAGGTAGGTAGTCACAGAGATGACTGATGTTATAATTGACCACAGTGTTGATTGCACATGCCACATTAACGCAATGGGTTCTATAGTTGAGTGTGTTCATAATGTAAGTTCTTAAGATACCCATGAACCATCACTGCCAGTTGTGTATGATTTCCTTTTCTGATAAAAGTCCTTAGTGCTGCTCACTTTAAATTTAGGGGTGGGGCCGTTGCTGTGCTGATCAAGAGTCAAGACTGACCTGATGAACTTACAGAACAGGAGGACTCTGAAAGGTACTTCACCTTGATACTCTGTCATTAAAAAAAAGTTCTCACCTAGGAGTTGCCCTCACCACAGTGCGGCATCATGGATCTTAATAAGTTATTCACCCTCATGCTTAAATGTGTGCCCAATGCAACATTTGGCATGCATCAGTCCAGTATTTATTTCCATCTCAAAAGAACCAACTGTCCATGTTGAGTGTTGTTTCTCAAGAATCATCCAAGTGAATCATGCGCCAGGTTTCTATCCCTTTTTCCATTGATAAATCAAGGTTCTATCTTCTATACATTACATATACTCCCTCGGGCTGGTATTAGAAGTCGTTTTTGGACAAGGTTTGGGTCAAACATTGGGAATATAAATCATCAATAATTTTTAAGTTGTTGAGTTTGTAAATATAAAAATTATATGAGTAGATTTGTCTTAAAAAATACTTTAATAAAAGTATACATATATCATATTTCTATAAATATTTTTATAATAATGAGAGGTCAAAGTTGTGTTTTGGAGACCGAGTCGCTGTCCTAAACGACTTCTAATACCATCCGGAGGGAGTACACCTTTTTCTAGCATGCATCATGCAAGTTTGACTCATTCTCCATAAGACCTGGCTGGTCTCATCTCTGTCCCAACGAGGGCAGGCTGTTCAGCTCAAAAGTCCTTACCTGGAGAAAGACACATTTGTTTTATACTACGATTTCCCTCTTTGGCTCTGTAGCCACTTTATTTGCTTTGGATTTGACATTAAAACTGCCATGAGATATAATAATAGGAAAAAAGTGACTTTAGAAAGGTCGGGCAGGAGGGTATAATGAGACGCATCCATAGGTTAAAGATTTTCCTTTTAAATTATAAGGATTGTTTGGAAGAGGGTATTGCTCTGGTAATGTTTACAAAACCTTTTTTAAAAAGTCTATTTATTTATTAGTATAAATTTCAACACGTCCGATGTACTTGTAATAAAAATCCCTGCTACATAAATATGACCCAATAATAGTATAGGATATGTCTTATTTCAATGAATTTACACAAAATAAACTGAAAAGCATTCTTATGCCAAAAAAAAAAAAAAAAAAAAAAAAGAAGAAGCAAAGAGCAAATACTGCAGTGCCTTGCTGAATTCTTGAAGTTCCTTGGCCACCAAGGTAACAACTCCCACTAGGCCAGTAAACTACATATGCCAAAAAAAAAAAAAAAAAAAAAAGCAAATACTGCAGTGCCTTGCTGAATTCTTGAAGTTCCTTGGCCACCAAGGTAACAACTCCCACTATGCCAGTAAACTACAGCTAGTCTTTGTTGTTAGCATCATTTGTCAATGTGTTGCTCTTATCCTCAAAATTTCCACAAAGCTTGCACTGCAAGGACTCTGTCCCTTCCGCATATATATAAACAATTCTCAGCCAGCAGCCCAGCATGACAAAAGTTCACTACAGCTCAAGAACAGCCACAACTAGGAGATACAGAACAGGGAAAAAAACAAGTGTGCTCAAGACGTGAAAGGAGGGACCCATAATCAAAAATCCAAGTACCAAGATGGTCTTGGGCTTGATTGCTTTGGTTTCATGGCGAGGAAGGCGCGGAATCATCTAAGCCACAAGAAGCTGGAGATGCGACGAAAAAGAAGGATACCACGGAAGAAGCATCCCGGGAGGACAGTGAGAATAAGGGTGAGAAGGCTGTAGAGAAGAACAATAAGGGGGAGAGGAACAGGGCCACCCCTTGTGGTGCCTCACTTCCCTCAGCGTTCTACCCCTGCGTTGCTCTAGGTAATCTGAATCCAGTTTTCTTCTTTCTGGTGTGCTTGCTGAAGGCGCAAGTAGGCAATTAGAGAGGAAATACCGAGTGGATGGATTCAGAGTAGTGGTTTTGTAAAAGAGTTACAAAATTACTAGTATGTTGAGTAAGGGTAATAGAAATAGCATACTGAATTAACTGAATGTTTGTGACTTTGAGACCATTTTGTACCTGAACAGATGTTGAATTGCCTAGTATCTAGATGCATGGTACTTCATGTATCTCGGTTTACTCGGTTTCTCTGAATCGATGGATTGCTGATCAGTTAAAATTTGAAAAATATTGAACGTTCACAACAGTACAAAGCTTGATGTACGTGGCCACCGTAATGGCAGGCAACTCTTAGACCTTTCACTATGCCGTGGTGTAAGTACACGCAGTTAATGTATGCCTCGGATTTTCTGAGTTTGTTATCGATAGGAAGCTGTAGGTATGCAAAGAATTTCCAGGACTCCATACATAGTACTTGTCACTGAAATCTATATGGTCGTACACACAGTGCTATACTACTGGCATACTGCTACTCGAAATTACTCACAGATGGTCCAAGCTTCTCTGTTAACGAATCAAAAGAATGAATCGATCGAATAGTACACGGACATAGTTTTTTTCTTTTTTTTTTAAGAAAGGTTTCCCTCCGTTTTTTTAGATTCCACAGTACAACGCAGACACTCAACACACACGCACACCTCACAACTATGAACACACATACGCAAACACTATCCTTATGAGCACCTTTTGAAGGATCGGAGCCGATAAATCTTGAACTTCACGAAGTCACCATAGGCGCCTCCCTGTCGGGGACATCGCCTAACACTTAATGCATTGCGCCGAAAAAATCCTGAAATAAATTCAGGATAAAGTGTCGTATGGGTGGGAGCCCCCAACCAATAACCTTTGCCATTGCGCCGTGAGCCCCTTAACTTCCCTTCGCTTTTAAGAAAGCACACACGGACAGCTCAGGAGGGACAATGTTTGGGAAATTATTAGAAGGAAGGTAAGAAAACGTTGGTCTGGTTATTTACAGCAGTTGGTACGTAGAACAATCTTTTTTTGAAATCATGCCTGTGCGATATAACACATCACTGCAGTTTTATGTGATGAACTGAACCATAAGGATAGTAGAAGTAACTTTCATTCCATGACACGAATTTTGCCAGTAACTTCTTTATATGGAGTTTGACATGTTAGAATCTAAATGGTCGAATATGCATAAATTATAATAATAAATCTCAAAGATTCAATACCTGTATTTCCTTTTGGGCTTTAACGTTTAGCTCGTGAGTAGAGGTCAAAGTGCAAATCAATTAATACCATATTGCTAGTTGATATGGAAACATGGGATTCTCCTCCATATATATCTGTGCCAATCGTTCGAGGAAGGACACACTAAAAACAACTATTGGGAGTTTTTGTTTGAAAAATCCCAAGGTATTCATTAGCATTTTCCTCTTCTCGCTACTATCGTTGTCTCATCGGCGTCATGAGAGCATGTCTCAATAACCCAAATCCCTACTTCCAAGATGGCTCGTCTTCTAAAGACTGCGTCAGGACATTGTCTCATCGCCAGCAAGCTCGTCGCATCTTCAATGGGAACATACCACCATGGGAACATACCACCACCAATTGCGACGTTGGCTCCCCACTGCAGTCAAAAGGTTCCCAAGTAATTCATACAACCAAATAGTCATCTGAAGATTCATCTAACATGGGTATATTAAAAACTATGCTGTGTGTTAATTTATACAACTTGCATGAATAGAGCCATCATGATGTGGTTCATGTGCAAACAAAAAGAGAGAAAATCGACGGTGAAGTTGTTAGATTTTGGATATATTTTGCAATAACTAGTAGAGTATCCAAAGAGGAGATAAAGGGATGTCATGGTCAACAGCGAAGAGAGAAGGAGAGAAAGGTATGTAAAGAAGCCAATTGTGATGTGTATATGTTCAACCGTACCTTGGTAACTGACATGGTGAAACGGTATAAGCCAATTGTGATGTGTATGCCTACTATTTTTAAGAATACAGGAAACCATAGCTACTTTTGATAAGAATACTATGAATCTCACTACTATTTTTAAGAAGGAAACCATAGCTACTTTTGATGAGAATACTAGGAATAATAGAAAACTGACTATTTCTAGGAAACCTCAGCTATTTGTGATAATAATACTAGGAAACTGACTACTATTTTTAAGAATATAGGAAACCATAGCTATGACTCTATGAGCAATCACATAATTGGGTAGAAGATGCGAATAAAGTGACTGTCAGTAATGCCCTGTTTGGCGCGTGGATCAGCCTTACAAATTCACTCAGGGCCGGTCTTCACTTGGGCATTGAGCTTCTGAACTTGTTCATAGGTATTATGAACTATCTTGGCCTGAGTGGTGCCCGTCTTTATTGCCATCTTAAGAGTGTCATTAACTATGGTGACTCTCTTGTCAACCATGGCTACAGTCTTCCTGCAGCGCTTCGCCTATTCGAATGGACCTTCTAGAGCTGCCCTCTTCTTATCATCATGAGGAGGAGCTAAGAGTTGAGGTACATATCGAGTCTTGCCTGGTGGAGCGTAGATTCCTTCTAGAGGTGGTGGTAAAAGTGTTGCCACATATCTAGTGTTGAACACCACCCGCTCTCAGTAAAGCTTGAGCAGGCCTTCTTGCCGACCTTGTTGCCGACCTTGTTGCCGATGCTCCTTCCTGGATGACGACATTGCCTCTCCTCCAAGGCGGAATCTCAATAGGCTCATCGAGCCTAGCTTGCCGGACCATCTATCTAGCCATCCGGAGATGTTCATTAGTGAGCAAGCAAGCAAGGTGACCTAGAACCACTAGGTTTCAAGCTCTAGCCGGGGTTCTAGGGACGAGGTCCGAAGTTTCTCCGGGTCGGGCCATGAGTTTTCTCCATGCCACGATAGAGCTTACATGTAGAGCTCATTAAAACACGCTCTTAAAATAACCCATGTGGGGCTCACTGGGACGAGATGAAGTCGGTGAAGCCACTTATTTTTTTGCTCCATCACACCTCAACCTTTGTTAGAGAAGAGCAAAGATTTATGGGGCTTTCTAAGTGAAGCCATTTTATTTTACGTATAGTATAGCACAAAACAACTATAGTATAGCACAAAACAACTATAAACGGCTACCAAAGCCGGTAGAGAAGTGGTCCTAAAATGCTTTGGTGGTGCTTCATGTGCCAAAGAAAAGTGAAATTGCTGGAATCTGCAGATATTTTGCAATAGCAAACGGATCATAGAAAGTGGAGGAGAGACGTCATGGTCAACAATTTGAAAAGGAAAGAGAAAAGGTACATAATAAAGGGTCCATTATGTATGTTTGGAAGCATGGATTCAGGGAAGAGACTACTGATCAAGAGAGGTTACCAACCCTAGCTTGTCACACCAAGTTACCAACACATTGAGGTCAAAGAATGAACCGTAACTAACATGGGTGAAACCGTCTGTTCTTGATAAGAATACAAGGAAACTGACTACCTTCTTTTAGGGAATTTTTTTTTTCAAAACTGTCCGCTTTCAGAGGAAAAATGGCAGTGTCTTGTTTATCAAAAACAGACTGGGCCCTAGTACTACACATGATCAGCTAATGGGGCAGAAGCTTACATCAGGCTGAGACTGCTCCTCTTGGTCTCTTGCTACCATTTGCACATTTGAGATCTCTGAATGAAGGCAGGCCGGGACAAAGTTGTACTGCAGACGGTGGCGCTGTTTTTGCACGAAGTCACGGGAGTAAAAACGGCTGGAGAAACCGACGGTACACGCTGTCCCAGACCAGGCGCCGCGTGAGTAGATATGATAACATGCGCCCGTGGGTTTTTTTACAGCTTGTCTCAAAGGGGAATTTGTACACCCAATGCCTATATCTTTTTTTGGGAAACAAACATATCCGTGGTACGTAGCTTTATTGCAACGAGGCACTAGGCACAAGTCAGTGGGATTGAGACCATATGTTTGTACATATTCCCGATTTGAAATTTGTACTCTGTGTGTGTGCGCGCGCATATGATCGATCTCAACGTACATGAAAATAGCCAGCTGCCAAGTCCGTTCTAGGTATTCACTGGATGGTAGTACAGAGGAGGTGCAAGCAACAATCATGGCCATGGCCAGCCATATCTTGCCTCCACATCAATGGCTACCTACACATACATGGCCAAACGGTCCGCCCAGGCACGGCACGGCGGGGCACGGCACGATGGGGGCATTGGAACTTTTTTTTTTTTGTTTTTGGTAATGGCAAGATATAGATCCCAACTATCAAACGCCGAACCAAGCATGCCTCCATCTACATGTTGTAATGGCAGGTTAGTACCTTTAAGATTTCCTTTTCGAGACAGCTTGTTTGGTAGTAGTAGTACTGTGCTGCGTGAGTCCAGCTGAAATTCATGGAAGCCACACATGGGATGGAGGAGAAGTGAGACTCACACAACAGTTTCTCCAATAAACTATATGCACACTTGTTCCATGTCAGTGTCCATGTTCCATGCATCCATCCATCCATCCATCGTCTCCTGTGGACTGTGGTGTATAAAGACATTCCTCAAGACAAGCAGTAGAGAGTCGATCCGGCCTCGGCCAGCAGGTTGCCATTGGTTCCCTTCCCTTGCCTAGCTAGCTCATCTTCTTGGAGATATCAATGGCCACCCGTGGCGGCAGCGGCGGCATGGTGTCCGGCGGAGCCAGAGCGGTGGCGGCGCCGGCGTTGTTCTTGCTGTTGCTTGTTGGAGCTGGCGTCTCCCGTTCCCGTGCGCAGCTCCAGGTCGGGTTCTACTCCGACTCCTGCCCGGACGCCGAGGACACGGTCACCGCCGCCGTTCAGGACGCCGCCGCCAACGACCCCTCCATCCTCCCCCGCGCTGCTCCGCCTCCAGTTCCACGACTGCTTCGTCAAGGTACGACGAGTTCGACGTTTGTGTATGCGTCCTCGTGTCCAGCAAGTCCGGCCGGCCGATTATATTAATGCTAGCTTTTACGTGACTGCGTGTTCGCCGGCCGGCGGCGTCCTGCAATTTATGCCCGCAGGGGTGCGACGCGTCGGTGCTGATCCGGAGCCCCAGCAACGACGCTGAGGTGGACAACTTCAAGAACCAGGGCCTGCGTGGCCAGGACGTGGTGGACGCCGCCAAGGCGCAGCTCGAGGACCAGTGCCCCGGCGTCGTCTCCTGCGCCGACATCATCGCGCTCGCCGCACGCGACGCCGTCGCCATGGTAACATGCAACCGGACATTTAGATTGTAGAGTAGCTAGTAGCCGTTCTGCACGTCGTAACAGCTGACGCTCTGGTATGCCAATTGCCAATGCCAACCAGACGGGCGGGCCGACGTTCGACGTGCCCACGGGGGCGGCGCGACGGGCTGACCTCCAACATCCGCGACGCCGACGTGCTGCCGGACGCCGGCGACTCCATCAGCGTGCTCCGCTCACGGTTCGCCGCGAGCGGCCTCGATGACCGCGACCTCGTCCTCCTCACAGGTATTATAGCCACTCTATTCGCAGTCTTCACCGTACCTTCGTCACACATGACGGACATGGACGCACGCCGCTCGCCGGCCTATCACTGACACTTCACTGCTGCAAACGTACGAGACCGGCCGCAGCGGCGCACACGGTGGGCACGACGGCGTGCTTCTTCGTGAAGGACCGGCTGTACAGCTACCCGCTGCCGGGCGGCGGGCAGGGCGCGGACCCGTCGATCCCGGCGGTGTTCCTGGCGGAGCTCAAGGCCCGGTGCCCGCAGGGCGACTTCAACACGCGGCTGTCGCTGGACCGTGGCAGCGAGAGCGACTTCGACGACTCCATCCTCCGGAACATCCGCTCCGGCCTCGCCGTCATCGCCTCCGACGCCGCGCTCGCCAACAGCAACGCCACCCGCGCGCTCGTCGACGCGTACCTGGGCGCCTCGGCGCGCATGTTCCGGCGGGACTTCGCCGACGCCATGGTCAAGATGGGCAGCATTGGCGCCATCACCGGTGACGACGCCGGCGAGGTCAGGGACGTCTGCTCCGCGTTCAACAGCAATTGACGACGATCCGTGCTGCCGTACGTGCTTGAATCGATCGGTGCGCGGCGTGACATAGAGAGAGAAATGAGAATTCTGTGTAAATTGAATTTGGTTTCTTGAGCGGATTGATTAGATTCCGAATTAAATTTTAACTGGAAATCAAATGAGGGGCACATGGAGGAATTGAGCGGTGGAATTGATTGACAACTTTTTTGAGGCAGCGATGCAATGTAAGTACTGCATGCATATGCATGTGACGATTTATTGCCACGGTTGTCCTAAAAAAGATGATAAGTTCACCAATATGTCCAGCACCAACTAAACCGCGTCTAGTCGGTAGACTGATTAAATACTGCCGGCTGTGAACATTTCCAGCCCAAGCCCCCTTTCTAAATTTGAGTAATTTAGGCCTGCACCTCAAATTCAAAATATTAGAATTTTAACTCCTGTAGCATTTTCGTCTCCATGCATGTGTCGCTAAATTGATGAGATGGAGAGTGTAAAAAAACTTAGAACTTTGAAAGGAACTAAATAAGGCCTTGGACAAAAAAAAAAACCAACTCAAATAGAGCTCCTAAATGGGCTCCCATTTTTTTCATGACCTCTTAATTACGGAGTATAGTCTAAGCCGCCAGTAATAGGATCCTCCTATCCCCTCTCATTGTGGGTCCAACCCCACTTTTTCCTCTCCCCATCGCATATACGCGCCCCTCGGCCACCGCCGAGCTTTGCCGCCCGCCACCGCCTACCTCCGACGAATTTGCCGGTACCGCCGTCGAAGCCCGCCGCCCGCCCCCTCGGCCCGTGGCACCGGCCGAGCCCCGGCCGCCACGTGCCTCCCGGGTGGCGATGGCCCAACCCGTCACAATGCTCGTCGTCTCCACGGCCTCAATGGCTCCTCGGCCTCGCCCTCCTCTCCGCGCCCACCCCTCTTCCTCTGCGGCCTCTTCACTCCCAATGCACGCACTCCTGCTCCTCCGTCCCCGCCCTCCCTCTGCTCCTTGACCACGACCTACACCGCCGGCGACTCCATCTCCCATGTTGTCGCCGACCTCTCCGGGTGCCACGGACCTCGTGGATGCGCACACAACCTCGGCGGTGTCTCAAGATCCACATACCCTCCTCGCGTCCCGCTCGGCCACATGAGCTCAAGCCTGCGTTCATGGCCATCGCCTCGCCGCCCCTGGTGCGGGCCCCACTTTGAGTTAGTCATCAATACCTTGCCGGGGACCACCACACGGAGTGCTCTGGAACCACAAAGACAGGATGTTATGGAGTTTTGAGTAGTGTTGTTGGAGTGCGAAATGGAAAATAGAGACCCAAAAAATAGTAAGGCCTTGAAATGGTATGTAGGGACCTTAATTTAGGAGCTCCTACCGAGAGATGCTCTTAGCGGTTTGATTTTAACAAATCGGAAGAGCACTGGCATACATTTCAAAAAGATAGTTAAAGGCCATCGTCGCCGACGGAGCTAGCGGCGGGCTCCGGCCCCCACCAACGCATGCGAGACAATTGGGGCTCCTCCTAAGCCCTCCCTTAAATTTTGTGTCTAATTATAGAGATTAGAATGTGCTAAGCTTTAGTAGGAGGTGCTAAGCCCCACCTAAATCTTTTTTCGCTTCTTCCGTCGGCCATCGTGAGAAAACGTGCATAGACCGCAAGCTAGCTCAGGCACAAAATAGGACGAAGGGGTACAAGAGCCGCGACCGCCCTCGCGAGACCGGGGAAAGCATCGCCGCCCTTTCGCTCCACTAGGGTTGGTCCCCTTCCCTCCTTCCTCCGGCATATCGCCGGAGGCCGAGGGACCTGGGGATTCATCATTTTTTACTAAGTTTTTTTTAAAGTAAATCGAGTGCTTAGGGTTAAGGTCTCTCCATGCCAAGGTTCTTGGTTATGGGGATTTATCTTTCTCCTCCTCTGGCAACGCCGAGAGGGTAGGGTGGAATAATCTTTTTGTCCATGGTGACTCCGTTGAGAGAGCGACAACTGCGGCGCCAACATCCTCATCGACATGACAACATGGAGGCTTTTATTTCTAGACGGCGACATCAAAGCGGAGGTGGTGTCGCCGCCATGTAATAATTTTCTCCGGTCTCTTCTCCGTTATTGTGGTTAGATCTAGCCACGTTGAAGGACTTGGGAGAGAGTTTCATATCGTCTTCCTCATTCTTCGGTGGCGAGAAAGAAGAAGGAAGACAAATTTTCTCTACTCAGCTACATGACTGTTGGGTAAATTTCGTTAGGCATATGTTCTCGGCCTTTTGCCAAGTGTTAGCCTGTGCGGTCATCCATATTGCAAAGCGTCGTACATGTTGGTTTTGGTATGGAGTTATTGACAACGTGGATACAATTTAGATAAAAATTGGTTTATAAATATTTTTATTGTAATTCAGAGTGCTTATAACATATCGATGTACCCAGTTTTTTATCTAATACATTTTTTTTTCTTTTTCGCAAAAGAAAAAAAAAGCTCGGGCGCAAAACACGTAAAGAGACGAACTGAATCACAAAAAAACCCGCGCGCCACGCAATGCAACCCAACAAAGAAACCGACCCGCATCATGCAACCGCGCGGCCAGCACGTGCCATGCAGCCCAACGAACAAACTTTTTTTTTTTTTTTTGAGAATGAGCCCAACGAACAAACTGACAGGCGACATTCAACCGCGAGGCCAGCGCCATGCCATGCAGCGCAACGCAGAAAAGCAACCACACATACGACTTAAAAAGAGGAGCCCACGAAAATTCAATCCATGCCATGCCAAACAGCCCAACGCAGAAAAGCAACCACGCTATGCTATGCGACTACAAAAATACGAGCCCACGAAAATTCAATACTAGGACCTCAAGTCTCCACACTCTCTGCTCTAACAAATCAAGCCGGCATGCTTCTGTTGTCTACAGTATGACCGCAACTGTATTTAATAGCGGAATTTCTATACATTTTCCAACCGATTTTCAGCTCATAGAGTATTTCTACCCTAATTAATCACTCGTGGTATGCTAAATGTTGTCCTAACTCCTCAGAGGTTTCTCCAAAATGGCTTCGCATCTCTTTTTTCAATGAACAATTTCAAAACGACCACTCCTACTAAATTGTTTGGTAGGGTTTCTCGGAATGAGTGGAAGCTGGAGCTATAGAGAATCTCGACCAAGCAGGGCCTACTAAGAATCACATGAGAGAAGCTTTCCATATATCTCTCTCAGCCCATCAGTGTTGAAATCTTAAACCTAGCAAGATAAGAACTATCGCCACTACTATAGATTTGGTCTTCACTGCCGGCATCATTACTACTAAATTTTAAAAAGTCGATAGTGATAGTGTGTCACCCCCGACACATCACTACCTGTTTTTAGCTAAAACCACCGATATTCGGGTCTTCATTGACAGTTTATATCACCGGCCGGTTTTAGCCGAATTGACTAGTTTTAGACACGAACCAACACAGATACTATCACTATCGGTTTTAGCTAGAATCTACAGGTTTTAGGCACGAACCAACACCGATACTATCACATCGCCGGTTTTCGCCACGAACCGACACTAGCCACCTAACCGACACCGATACTATCACTATTGGTTTTAGCCATGAAACGACAATCATATGCAAGAAAATTTCATAAGTTTCTCTTGTATTAAAGTTACAGTAGTCGATGATATCCAACTTTGCAATTCAAACTTTTAAATTTGAAATCGTTTGGATGTCCAAATATTTAATTTTCAAACGACATCGGTTGAAGTAAGACCTAAAATAAAAGTTATAGATCTCAAAAAGTTATGCAACTTTATAGTTGATCATTTTTTATTTGAAATTGTTAGTACTTCAAAATGTTGTTGAAAATTAAATTTTAAAATTGTTGAAGAACTCTAATTTCTCTTTTTAATCTCCGGCTAAAAACTTGTAACTAGTTTTTCTCCTCATACTAACTTTAAATTTGATGATTTTTTTTCTAAAAAATTTCTAAATTTTGCACTATCAAATTATTGTATTATTACAACTATTATTTTATTTATCGTTTCCTGTGATTGTGTTTTATGTAAATGGAAACTCCAAACATCATTTTGGAACACTAAATGATTTCGGCTAAAAAGTCATAACATAAAAGTTCTATAACTCACCCAAATCTATAGAGTTTTATTTTTGGTCATTCGTTCATTTGTTTATTTACAAAGTGAATAGTACTGTTCATAAAATCTACATGTCTCCCATATAGTTTATGAAACTACTAGAGGAATATATAAGATTTGTGAACAATGTTACTACCACTATGTCCCGAGAACAATCACCATCTTGTCATGAAAAACTACGTTTGAGTTGTCAAAACTTTGAAATATGGACTTTTTAGAGTTCAAGAAATATGTATTTTTAAATTATCTCGGATAGACTCCTTGTGTCATTGTAGGAATCGAGTGGTGTCCCATTTGGGGCTTGAACTCGCGCCGCGAGGGTACCAATGAGAGCAGTTGCTAAACCAGCCGGTCTAGCACCAAGCGTGTCGACCTCTAAAACGATCCTTAGAGGGAGGGAGTAATTGGTTCCAGTAGGTTGTCCTTCTCTATGTGGAAGCAACAAGTTCGAGTCTGACAGTTTCTCTTGGAGTACATGCTGTCCAGCCATATGTAAGCAAAATTTATTTTCTGCTTTATTTCTATACAAGTGACGGACGGAAGGAAGATGCATGTATATCCAATGGACAAAGCGCGCAGTCATCTTCACTTCAGTCATCTTGGATCGTGCTACGTACCGCGAATTGGCTTTGTAGTCCAATAGTAGGGACGGTCGGTGGGACGCTACCCACTAGGGTTCAAATCCCACGGTGCTTTCGCACCTTTTCTTGGGATTTTCCCGGGATTTACCCGGCGTTGTGCATTAAGTGGTAAGCGACGTTCCCGTCGGCGACGAGGCGCCTATGGTGACTTCGAGAATCTCCGTGATTTGCCGGCCGCCCAGTCCTTCGGAGGTGCTCATAGGGGTAGGGTTTTGCGTGACGCGTGTGTTCATAGGGGTGAGTGTGCGTGCGTGTTGTGAGTGTCTCGCGTTGTCTTGTGTAATTTCAAAAAAAAACCTACACGTCCGTGTCCGTCATACGATGGGTGCTGCTGATATCGTTGACCGACGAAAATTAAATACGTACTCTCTCGTCCCTATGGAGTTCGTCGTTTTTGACTTTTGAATTTCATGTTTGACCATCCGTCTTATTCAAAATATTTATGCAAATCATAAAATAAATTAATCAATATTCAAGTATCTTTATTGATAAAATAAGTCATAACAAAATAAATTATATTTGTGTAAAAAAATTTGAATAAGACGAAGCATTGAAAAAGATGGCACGGAATTTAGGGTGACAAACTCGATGGGGACGGAGGGAGTATGATCTCCAACCAACCCAGCAAGAATATTTGCTGGACCGAGACGATTCAGTCCAGTAAAGGATGCATGGTTCCAGTCAAGGATGGTTCAGTCCAGTCTTTATTGAAGGTCAATGCATGGTTAGTAGATAGGAACGAAATCGACGTACACTCTCTCATATAGTCTCATCCATGCGAATGCGTGTACCACGTTGTTAGCACAAAACGGACCTGATCAGTTCTAGCCTTTTTTTTTCTGACCGTTTTTTAGGCATGTTTTCCAATAAGTAGAAGCAAAGCATGTAATTTGTTACATAGATCCTAGCCCCGTCATGGTAATCCCTCAATTACCGAGACCCATCAAACACCAACGCACACGAGGTTCTTCTCTTTTGGATCAAAATTTGATAACCAACTCCCTGACATGTGGGATTTAGAGCTGGCCTGGCAGAGGTTATCCTAGTAGCTGTATAGATAGTCCTCCAAATTGCATGCATGGGCATGATGACCATTAAAGAAGAGATGTTTAGTGGTACAACACTTTTTATATATATATATATATATATATATATATATATATATATATATATATATATATATATATATATATATATATATATATATATATATATATATATATATCAAAGGGTCAATTGACTTTATTACAAAGTGTAACTTTGAACCCCGCCGATCCGCACTGGGGTTACTAGTTTAATAGGCCTTGTTTAGATGGCTAAAGTTTTGCCAAAAACTTCCAAATTTTTAGACTCTCTCTCCATCACATCACATTAAATACACCAAAAGACATATATTCAGTAGCAGTAAATGTAGGTAAAAAAACAACTACTTACACAGTTTTGTTGTAAATCACGAGACAAATCTTTTGAGCCTAATTAGTCCGTAATTGGACAATGTATACCAAATACAAACGAAAGTGCTACAGGAGTGCTACAGTTAGAACAGTGCTTTTGGCAAATATTTTGCCATCTAAACGAGGCCCAAGCATTCACATACTCCAACTAGATCAGCAAAAAACACATCCCAACATATTTTCAAAATAGACTTATTTAAAGACAGAAATGTTATTAATATTTGCTTGAAATGTAATTCTCTGTTTTCTAACCACGCGTGATGACTGAAGGAAATGTGTGCAATCGACAAGCACTAAAGTTCATGGTAATCCTAGATCGTGAAGTTACCTACGTCTGTCATACCATGGGTACGTTGCTGCTGATATTGACCGACGAAAGTTTGATATATCTAGCCTACCATTTGAGAATTTGCTGGACGTACCAACGCGACCCTTGAATGCATATGTGGTCTCGATCAGTCCTTGTTGGTTAATGGTCTGAGTAGTGAGCACTCTGTGTCGTCTCGCGCCGAAGTCAGCTAGAAAGGGTTTGTGCGTGGCTGGGCCTCTCGTAGTTGAATTGGTCATCCAGAGGTCAGCTCTGGACCCCTCTCGTAGACTCATCCATGCATGCTTTCGTGTACCACAAAAACGCGCCTGGCTGGTCTGCTGGTCAGGTCTAGCTAGCTACTAATAATTAGACAAGGACTCACCACCGGAATTCTGCTCTTTGCCAAGTCCTCGAGTCTTTACCGAGTGTATTTTAACGGCAATCGGCAAAGCCCATCTTTTTGAAAGTGTCAAATAAAAACATACGAAAAAAAGCATGTGCCGAGTGTTTTTTTCCGGCACTTGGCAAAGAGCTATTTTGCCGAGGCGAGTGCTAGAAAACAGACACTCGAGAAATCAGTTTTTAAAGCAGCTTTTGAGGTCCTAAATGAGTTCAAATGAGAAGGTTTTGAACTATAAAGTTTCATATCTTCTTAAGATTACAAAATTATTTTAATCATTTCTTCATTTACAAAGCGTTAATAATGTTGTTCACAAATCCTGCATCTCCCTCGTATCCTCTTACGATTTTTATTAAGATTTGTGAACAATGTTACTACCAACATGTCTCGATGAAGAAATGATCAAAATAAACTTTGTAGATCTGGATGTGTTATGAATCTTTGTAGTTGACAACGTTTTGATTTGAATTGCCTTATCATGCAAAAGTATGTCTGAATTTCAAAATTTGAGTTTCTCAAACAATCTTGGATGGAGAAACTTCCTAATAAAAATTGTAGACCTTGAAAAGTATGAACTATTATAGTTGACAACTTTTTTATTTGAATTCATCTTTTTATGCAAAACTACGCCTAAATATCTCAAATTTGAAATTCAGAATTTTCAAATGACCTCATATGGAGAAACTTTCTAAATAAATATTTTAGATCTCGATAAGTTATGAATCTTTGTAGATGAATATTTTTTATTTGAATTCGTTTAGGGCCTCAAGTAAGCAATTTTCTCTTGGTTCATTACAATATTTGGAAAACTGAAACAGAATGTCGACACATCTGATCGTGTAATGTAGAGACAGAGGAGCACGTGCCTGTGTGAGAGGTCGTGGGTTCGAAGCCTTGCATTTGTAATATTTGCAACATCTGCGAAAAAATGACCATGGCTAGGGGTGTGGTGGGTGGATGTTGGTGGGCCTTTCCTAGATTAAAAAACATTGCCATTTTCTTGGGTTTCTTTTTCACGATTTCTTTGGCAAGTATTTTTCTTTGCCGAGTGTTTTCCGGCAGTCAGCAGAGTCTTTGTCGAGTGCCTAACAAGGGCCTTTGCCATCACTTACTTTGCCGAGTGTCTCTCGCACTCGGCAAAGATGCTGAGTCCAGTAGTGACTACCCCCGTGTGCCACTGTGAGTGAATATAATTAATTAGATATAAACTGAATTTAAGGACGTGAATCGAAGTCTCGTCATTGCTTTTTGATTCTCCTTGTTTACATGATGATCTGTGGTAATAGACGGAAGCCGTTATTACATTTGTGCCAGATTTCTCTCTGCTTCTTGCCCTGAATTGCGCACACGCCAAAACAGAAGAATGGCAAGCGATCACCGTCAGGATGCACCGGCCGGTATGCACACGCACGTACGATTCCATCAACGTGTCGTTATTAGTAGTTTCAAAATCCTGTGGGCGTGTACGTGGTTCTTCAGAGCTACGTGTGGAAGCAGCAAGTTTGACAGTCTCTCTTGAAGTTAAAGTCCCGTCATAAGCAAAATTTATTCTGCTGTCTACAACACGTGGTGGCTGAAGGAGAAATGCATGCAATCGTCAATGGACAAGCAGAAGAGTAGTCTTCAGTAATCCCGGATCGTACGTGCAGCTGATATACAATGGGTGCTGCTGATATTGACCGATCGACGACCCTCTGCTGAATCCATGCATGCATGGTTAAGTCCAGTCTTTGTTGTTGGTTAATCGATAGATATAGGAAGACAACGTTGGTTTACTTCAAGTCTGAGCACGAACTGCGTTGTCTTGTCTCACCGACGTTGGGTATGGCCGGAAAGGGAACCAGCGGCGATGAGAGGGGTTTTGGCTGGCTGGGAACCAGCGACATTGGTTGACTAGTTGATGGATACGGACTACTGCAAGTCGAACAAGATACTGACTGATCGACCTCCCACTTGGTCAGCTTTGGACCCTCTCGATCGTACTCTTTCCGTCCCAAATTAAACGTTGATCTTGCTTCCCAAGAAATTTTTTACCGGTAATTATATATTAAAATATATAAATATATAAATATTTATGCCAAGTAATTAGTATTATCGGAAAGATTTTGAAATCTAGTTTTTAACAAATTTATTTAAGAATATAAATATTACACATATTTTATATAAATCAAGTCAAAGTTGTGGCACAAACACCTAAAAATATCGTTTAATTTGGGACGGAGGAGTAGTCTCATCCATGCATGCGTGTGTACCAGGTTGTCCACACAAATCGCAGCTGATCATAGTTTTCTGGCTACCTCCTCCTGGTTTATAAACAAATCGCTCCTGATCGCGCTACATTTTTATGGTTTCAGTAAAACAATATCTACTACTCACTGGTTTATAAACAAACTAGTAAAACATATATACTTGATCCCATCCGTCAAAGAAAGTATGCAATTCTAGTGAAGTATCAATATTTATGATATAAAATAAATACCATTAGATTAATTATGAGTATTTTTATAATAATTTCGAGCCATAAATGGAAATATTATTGACTAAAAACTTGGTTAAACATGAACAATTTTAACTGGCGGCACGCAACTTTGTGTTTTTTTTGGACGGAAGGAGTAGTTCTAACCTAGACATGAAAAACATAGAACTAGCAGAATGTTTTATTTTTAGACGATAAAAAGAAAGAAAGAGAATTTTTTACGGACTTTATACCGTACAGAACTGTCATACTGCCGGTAAAAACAGTCACAACACTCCATTATAAAAAAAAAAAGCGAAACAAGAGGACAGCGATAGCGCAGTTGGGCCGCATTCCAGGTGTGGGTGCAGCCCCTCGTGGAGCGCCGGCCCCTGCGGGTGGGCAAGTGGGGTGGCCGCCCGGGCCCCAACTCTAAGGGCCCCCACTAGCTATATATGCTTTCCTAGGGTTGGTATTTAAGTCGTTTAGGAAGCGTACCGGTCTCCAAAAACATAACTTTGACCACTTGTTATTATAAAAATATTTATGTAAATGTGATATATGTATACTTTTATCAAAGTATTTTTTAACACAAATCTATTCATATAATTTTCACATTTACAAACTCAACAACTTAAAAAGTTATTAACGATTTATATTCCCAATGTTTGACCCAAACCTTGTGCAAAAACGACTTCTAATACCAATCCGGAGGGAGTACACAACAAAGATGATAGGTATACTTCATATGTACACCGTATTTTGTTTATTTGCGTTTGATCACCGGGCAGCGCCCCTTGTGTCGTAGTCTGTTGCCGGTTATTTTTCTGTGCTCTGTTAAGATTCAGCACGTTTGCGGCAGGCTTCAAGCCGTGCGTCTTCTAGGCCCAAGTCTGGCCCTTTCTGATTAGCTTGTGCATTGTTCCATCTTGCCGTTCAGGCTAGCAAGCTAGTGCTCCAAGGGTCAGAAGCCAAGCTGGTGCTTTCTCTATTTTTGTGTTCAGTCAATCTCCAATGAGTTGTTTCATCTGTAGTTTGAGGTTTTGAAATCCGTTTTGAGAACTGGTTTTTGCGTTGTTTTTCTATCGATCTAAGGAATGCGTCTAAGTGCTCTCGTCACAAGCTGACGTTGGTATTTTAGATGGGGAACAAACTTTTTTCTCTATAGAAATCGAGTATCTTGTTTTCTATCCCTTGGTTCGAAATCTTTCGCCCGATCGTGTGTGATCTTTTGAAGTGTCTTACCAAGCATGTGGCCTGCCCAAGGGGCGTAGTTGGTGAGTCCGCGAGTGACACGAACACACCAATACATGCTCTCTTCCGTGGATTTTTGCAGGATTTACCGGCGTTATGCATTCAGTAGAAAGCGACATTACCGTCGATTCACAGGCACCAATCGTGACTTCGGGGAATCTCCAAATCAGCCGGGTGCTCGCCCCGCCGGAGGTGCTCATAGGGGTAGAGTCTACGTACGTGTATTCATAGGGGTGAGTGTATGCGTGCGTGGTGTGAGTATCAGCGTAATACTGTGTAATTCTAAAAAAGGTTTGTATGTCCTCGGCCTACTATATGCTCTAGAATTGAACAATCGTTGTGCTCAATTAAAATTAGGGTGCAACCATAAAAAATGATTTAATTTCATATTTAAGTGAGTGTGAATTATCGGATTGTTGTTAATTATTTGAGCTAATTCATTCTCCAAATTTTAACAAGCTTCCATAAAAAAAAAAAGAAAACACAAGTAGATGGGTTCATACAATCACAAAGAGGGTCAAACCATAAGTGTTCATATATTTCGATGATTTATTTCATATGAATATTATTTTACATATAAGATTATGTGTTTATCATTAACAAAGTTAAAAACTGAGTAGTAAGTATTACTACTCTTGTGTCATGGGTACCTAAAGGGCCCCGGATTTCAGTTTCACCCCATGCCCCAAAAATCCCGGGGCCGGCGGCCGGGTTCAATCCCATGCGGGGCCGAACTGCGCGCCTCACCGGGGTTTTTCCCGGTCTTCTCGCTTGGATGTGTTTCCAAGCATATGCCTCACGAGGAACGTGTCGCCCTCGTTGTCGGCGTTCGAGAAGGGGGGGTGCCTGGGGTGCCGGCAATAAAGAATTTATAGGCCGTGTGCCCCCTCCTCCTATGGCGTGGCGCCAAGATGGAACCTGCACACGGCGAGTTTATCCTGGTTCGAGCCAGCGGGGCCCTACGTCCAGCTGGTGGTGTCCTGCTCGTGTTACCTCGCGCTCAAAGGTGAGCTTGTAGTAGGGGTTACAAGCGGTGTGAGGGGAGACGCCGGTCTCAAGCCCCACGATCGTGGTGGTGGTGGTGGTTATGCTTACGTCGTGCGGGATCCCGCTAATGGGGCATTACTCCCCTTTTATAGAGGAAAGAGGAAGTAATGTTTACATATGTGGATGCCTAGGTGGCTAATTCGAGGCTATGCTCGTTGCATGCGCGCCGCCGTAGGGCCGGGCGGCTTGGCGTTGTTTGATGAAGACACGCTGGCCCTAATCCGATGGTGGGCGTGCGTTTCCGGTCGCGGCCCCCGAGGATCGGTGAGGCGTCCCCTCGATCCGCATGGCGAGGGCGGTCGTGAAAGCCGCGTGGCGTGTCATAAGCCTGGAGGGTCGGCCCGTCGTGGCGTCTTGGCGATCTTCGCTAGGGAATGAGCGATTAATCGTCACGGTTTCCCGTGGCCGGGCGGCGTAATACGTCACGGTTCACCTTGTGTCCCATCGGTCGGATTTGGGAAGTGATCCGGCAGTCGATTTGGCGTGTCGATGGCCCCGGCGCCTCGTCGTCGTGTAACGCATTAAATGCGGTTGTTTCCCTTCCTTGAGGCGGAACCTCCACGCCCGAGGGTCTATGACCGGGTGTGAGTGGAGATGAGCCACCTCGCCGAGGATGGAGAGCTGGGTCTCCCCTGGGCGGGTTTTTGCGCCCGAGGGTGGTGAGCTAGGCCACCCTCGGGGAGGCGGAGGTCTCTCATCCGAGGCCGGTGAGCTAAACCACCCTCGGGCGAGACGGAGATTTGGGGTTGAATCCGAGCCTTAGGTTGGCCGATGATGACGTGGGGCGCCATGGTTCGTCGTCTTGTAAAGGTCCCCGACCTTGTCCTCCGTGAGCGTAGCGAAGCTCTTTCATCGCTGTGACTCCATTGGGCGCCTGTGGGCCGACCGCGTCTTCACGTAGGCGTCGTGGCTCTTTGGCCCGTCTGGTCCACCGTCTGCTGGGCCGCCCTTCTAAGCGGGATGATAGCAGGTCGAGTTTTCGACCGGCTCCTCGGCGGGCCGGCGATTTTCGTTATATGAGAATATCACGGGGTCCAATATTTGGGTCCCCGACACCTGTCGATCTCCGCATGAGTCCGGTGGATTACGGTGATCTTAAGAAGGAACGCGGTTTGCTATGTGTGTAGTTGTAGGTATGTTGTACATGGTAGTGTGCAGAGAGTGCAGACAAGAGACATTAAAAAATGAAACAATAACAAAACGCGCTACATCACAAGAAGAAATTCAAAACAAAGCTGAAAAAAAATTAAATCCATTGCATGGACAAAGGTGTGTCTATTAATAGGTCCTATGAAAATGAGTCCCATTTTCAGAGGCAGATGTTTTAGGAGACATGCCTTAATCAATTTTATAAGACTAATATATTGCCCGTACTAACGATACAAAGTGACATTTTAAATAACACAAATTAACAGCCAACCGTGGTATAAAATAGTTAGATTCAATATTCACAGGGAGGAATGACTCACAAAAGAATGATACAAAACTTATAGGGTTATTATATCATTTTATCAAAAAGGATCAAACTTATAGTGTTGAATACAAATTGTCAGGTTATCAATTTTGGGCCTCCTGAGCACAAAACCTTCTTCACTGACAATGTAACATGAAACCTCATGGCAAATATTTAGAGACCTAAATTTTTGTTTTAATCAATGGCATGTGACTTCTGCTCCTTCCCAAGTCAACATAGAGTCCTACTCTTACCAACAAAAAAAAAGAGAGCCCTACAACTCGAACCCCTGCAAGTGCACCAGAACTTGAAAAAGTATGAGGTCAAGTAGGAGCACATAAAGAAATTGCTAAAAGAAACATCTAAATCATCCAATCCCTACCAATTGGATATAATAAATCTACTATCCAGTGGAGGACACACTCCACAGATTTAGAATGGTAAGCCTCAATGAACAATAAAGGCATTCGTGCCAAGTCTAATGCTACAACGGCATCCACGTACAAATTAAAATAAGGTGGCAGCGACATTCCCTAGTACATGGTGAACCTGTCCAAAATCCGACAAGAGCGGCTCTGTCCATTGCTACCCCGACGACGAATTTTCAGAGATCGATGAAGAAGGCGATTAAAAATAATAAGAAGGAAGAAGGATGGAAACGACCTCCTGAAGGTGAGTTATTATTGGGACGTTGATGCTAGTTACAAACCAGAACTGGGTTCTAGAAGAACGAAAGTGCGATTATTAGGGACTCTACTGGTTCCTTCATGGGAGCAAGGGTGAATTTTTGAGCACATGGCTGATGTTGCTACTGTGAGGTTAAGGCACTCAGGGAGGGACTGATTCTAGCACAAACCATGGGATGTAACCGTATAAGAATCCAATCTGATTGTCGGAGGTAGTGGAAACAATGAGACAAGGTGGTTTTGCAGCTACGATCAGTGGACCAATCTATGAAAAATGTGACATGATGTGGAAAGATTTTGTATCTATTTCTATAGAGCATTGTAATCGTGTAGAAATGTGTAGCTCATGAGTTAGCTAGAGTAGCTTTACAAGAAAAACTTTTATGTATTTGGGTCAATGAACCCCTAGGTTCATTTTAGGAGTCTTTGGTGAATGATGTAACTGTTATCCATAATCAATAAAGTGCATAAAAATGGCTTCCCCTCAAAAAAAAAAAAAAAACCAAAATTTGGTACCACTTCATAAGACTGAACCATTGCAAGACTGGACAATCGACAACTCTCAATATTTCAAGGAGGATAAGAAAATACTTATAACACCCGAAAATTTGCATGACTCTAAAATAGGCAATTTGATTTATTGCTGCAAATATGTGATGCACTGAATATAGTGAATTAATATTTTTGTGGAATTAAAATTTATCACAAGGCTAGACACATGTATGTCCACTCAAGCTGGATCATTTTTATTTCTGCGGTGTCTGTTTTATGTTGGAATAGAAAAGGAGTTCAAATTCCTTTTAAATTATTATTTGAAATCTGTTGTAAAAAAAAAAAGAAAAGTATTTTTATCCTTCTCCCTCACTGTTCGCTCATTTCAGCCTGTTGCCCCATTCTTTTCTTTGCCTAAGCCCGAGCGGCATTGTCCTTCCTTGGCCCGACAACTTTCCTTTCTCTTGGGCCGCAGCAAGGCCCATGGCCACGCTGGAGCGCAGCTGCCCCTCTCCTTGTTCACTATCAGTAGAGGTGGAAGACAGACAAAAGTTAGACATTTAGACATACATGGATTTTAGCAAATGAACTAGCAATTCATTTAAAAATTTCTGCCTTCCTAATTTATTTTTTTTTTTGAACTAGAGAGTATCCATTGGACATCCAACTTCCACTACATTTTGTCGGCCATACCCCACCGGGTCAGCTCACCACCTCTCCTTGTTTTTGCCGACA
Source organism: Hyparrhenia diplandra (assembly GCA_015847255.1). Lineage (NCBI taxonomy): Eukaryota > Viridiplantae > Streptophyta > Magnoliopsida > Poales > Poaceae > Hyparrhenia > Hyparrhenia diplandra. The sequence continues at coordinate 58,368 of JADLZK010003646.1, forward strand.
CCCGGACCCGACTCCACCGACTTGATCGAGGTGCAACTCCATCCCGCGAACCAAGGATCCTTTCTCGGAATCGCGCATTCCGAGCCCTAATAAGAAGCACGCCGCCCTTCCTTGTTCTTTTTCGAAGCGATGTGCCAGCTCAATTCGACGCTATGTCGATCCTTCATCGCCGCCATAAGACTACTCCCCTTTGTTTAAAAAGCGATGTGTCAGCTCAACTCGACGCTAATCGATGCTTCATCGCCGCCATAAGACTACTCCCGAGCCGCATTGCTCTAGTGAAGTTGAGGATCTCAATCTATCCCTTTCCATCTCTCAATGTT